>JAUUDW010589125.1:0-11870 GCA_032361385.1 Panulirus guttatus | reverse complement strand
CCACTCTTATGGTGTGGTGATTCATGCCACTGTGAAGGTTCATGGTTCATGCCACTGTGAGGGTTGGTGGTCCATGCCACTATGATGGTTGGTGAGTCATGTCACTGTATTGGTTATTGGTTCATACCACTGTGATGGTTGTTGGTTCAAGAAACTGTAATGGTTGGTGATTCATGCTGCTGTGATGGTTAGATGTTCATGCCACTGTAATAGTTGATGACGCATGCTACTGTGATGATTTCAGATTTATGCCACTGTGATGGTTGGTGTTCTTTGATTCAGGCTATTTTGATGGCTGGTGGTTCATGCCATTGTGATGGCTGATGGTTCATACCACTCTGATGTTTGATGATTCATGTCACAGTAGTGATTGGTAGTCCGTGTCATTGTGATACTTGATGGTTCATGCCACTGGGATGGTTGGTGATTTATGCCACTGTGAGGTTTCGTGGTTCATGCCGTTATGATGACTGATGCTTCATACCACGCTGATGGGTGATGATTCATGTCACTGTAGTCGTTCGTGGCTCATGCCTTTGTAATGGTTTGTGGTTCATTCCACTCTGATCGTTGATAATTCATGCCACTGTGATGGTTGGTGATTCATGCCATTGTGATGATTGGTGGTTCCTTCCACTCTAATAGTTGGAGGTTCATGCCATTTTGATGGTTGTTGGTTCATTCCACTGTGATGACCAGTGATTCAAGCAACTGTGATGCTTGATGATTCATGCTACCGTGACAATTAATGATTCGTGCCACTCTAATGCTTGGTGGTTCATACCACTGTGAATGTTGGTGATTCATGCCACTCTGATGGTTGATGGCTCATACCACTGTGATTATTGATGGTTTATGCCACTGTGCTACTTCATGATTCATGCCTCTGTGATGGTTGGAGATTTATGCCACTGTGATGGCTGGTGGTTCATTCCACTGTGATGGTTGAAGATTTATATCACTGTGATGGTTGGTGGTTCATACCACTGAGGTTCGACAACTCATGCAACTGTGATGGTTAGTAGTTTATTCCACTGTTATGGTTGGTAATCCATGCCACTGTAAGGGTTCATGGTTCATGCAACTGTGATGGCTTGTGTTCTATGTCACTACGATGTTTGGTAATTCATGCCACTGCGATGGTTATTGGTTCATGCTACCCTTATTGTTGGTGGGTAATACCAATGTAATGGCTGGTGGTTCAGGAGACTGTGATGATTGGTGATTCATATCACTTTTATGGTTGGTAATTCATGCCTCTTTGAGGGTCCATGGTTCATGCCACTGTGATGGTTTTTGGTCCATGCCTTTCTGATTGTTGGTGGATAATACCACTGTGATGGTTGGTGCTTCAAGAAACTGTGATGGTTCATGGTTCATGCCACTGTGATGGTTGGTGGTTCTTGCCACTGTGCTGGTTCATGATTCATGCCACTGTGATGGTTTTAGGTTCATGCCATTAAGATGGCTGGTTGTTCACTCCACTATGATGGTTGATGATTCATGTCACTGTGATGGTTGGTGTTTCATGTCAGTATGGTGGTTTGTGATTCAAGCCTCTGTGATGGTTGGTGATTCATGCCACTGTGAGGAATAATGGTACATTCCTCTGAGTTGGTTGGTGGTTCATGTCACTTTGGTGGTTGGAGATTCATATCACTGTGATGGTTGGAGATTCATGCCAATGTGATGGTTAATGGTTCATGCCACTGTGATGTTCGGTGAGTCATGCCACTGTGATGGCTGATAATTTTTGCCACTGTGATGGTTAGTTCATATCCCTCTGATGGTTGGTGTTTATGATACTGTGACGGTTGATGATTCATGCTAATCTGATGGTTGGTGATTCGTGCCACTGTGATGATTGATGGTTCAGGCCATTGTCATGGTTGGTGATTCGTACCACTGCGACTGTTAGTGGATCATGCCGCTGTGATGGTTGGTGATTCTTTCCACTCTGATTGTTAGTGGTTCATGCTATTGTGACGGTTGATGATTCAGACCACCGTAATCGTTGATGATTCATGTCATTGTGATGGTTGGTGGTTCATGCCACTGTGATAGTTGATGATTCATGCTACTTTGATGGTTGGTGATACACGCAACTCTGATAATTGGTGGTTCATGCCACTGTTATGGTTGGCAATTCATTCCATTTTAAAGGTTCATGGTTTATGCCGCTGTGATGGTTGGTGGTCCATGCCAGTATGATTGTTGTTGATTCATTCCACTGTGATGATTTTTGGTTCATGCCACTGTGATAGTTGGTGATTAATGCCGCTGTGATGGTTATAGGTTCTTGCCACTATGATGGTGGTGGTTCATGCCACTATAATGGTTGATGACACAAGCTACTGTGATGATTGGTGATTTATGCTACTGCGATGGTTGGTAGTTCATGCCACTGTAATGTTTGGTGATTTAGGCTGTTGTGATGGCTGGTGGTACATGCCACTGTGATGACTTGTGTTTCATGCCTGTGTGGTGACTGGTGATTCTTGCAACTCTGATGGTTTGTGGTTCGTGCCTCTGTGATGGGTTGGTGATTCATGTCAGTGTGATGGATGGTTATTCATGCCGCTGTTAGGAATGATGGATTATTCCACTGCGATGGTTAGTGGTTCATGTCACCGTGATGACTGTTGATTCATGCCAATGTGATGGCTGGTGGTTCATGCCATTGTGATGGTTGGTGATCCACCCTTCTGTGATGGTTGGTGATTCATGCCACCAGATTGTTGGTTCATTCATGTAACTGTGATAGCTGGTTGTTCATTTTATGCATATGTGATGGTTGGTGGTTCATGCCAGTATGATGATTGGTGATTCACGCCACTCTATGGTTGGTGGTTCATGACTTTTGATAGTTGGTGATTCATGCCACTGTGATGGTTGGTGATTCTCGTCACTGTGATGGTTGGTGATTCATGCCACTGTGAGGAATGATGGTTCATTCCACTCTGATGGTTAGAGGTTGATATCACTATGATGATTGGTGATTCATACCACTGTGATGGCTGGTGGTTTATACCATTGCGATGGTTGGTGATTCATCCCTTTGTGATGGTTGGTGATTCAGCCTCTGTGATGGTTGGTCGTTCATGTCAGTGTGACGGTTGGTGATTCATGCCACTCTGATGGTTGGTGGTTCATGCCAGGATGATGACTGGCGATTCAAGCAACTCTTTTGGTTGGTGATTCGTGCCTCTGTGATGTTTGGTGATCTATGACACTGTGATGATTGGTGGATCATGTCAGTGTGATGATTGGTGATTCACGCCACTCTGAGGAATGATGGTTCATTGCACTACGATGGTTAGTGGTTCATATTACTGTGATAACTGGTAATTCATGCCATTTTGATGGCTGGTGGTTCATACCATTGTGATGGCTGGTGATTCATTCCTCTATGATGGTTGGTGATTCATCCCACTGTGATGGTTGGTGGCTCATGTCAGCGTGATGGTTGGTGATTCCTGCCACCAGATGGTTGGTTGATTCATACATTTATGATAGGTGGTTGTTTATTCCACTGTGATGGTTGATGATTCATGCTACTGTGATGGTTGGTGGTTCATGCCAGTATCATGATTGGTGATTCACGCCACTCTGATGGTTGGTGGTTCGTGCCTCTGTGATGGTTGGTAATTCATGCCACTCTATTAGTTTGTAATTCATGTCGGCATGATGGCTAGTGATTCATGCCACTGTGAGGAATGATGGTTTATTCCATTACGATGGTTAGTGGGTAAGGTCACTGTGATGAGTGGTGATTCATGCCACTGTGATGGCTGGTGGTTCATACCATTTCGATTACTGGTGATTCATCCCTCTCTGACGGTTGGTGATGCGTGCCACTGTGATGGTTTGTGGTTCATGTATTTGTGATGGTTGGTGAATTATGCCGCCGGATAGTTGGTTGATTCATGTCATTATGATAGTTGGTTGTTCATTCCATTGTGATGGTTGATGATTCATGTCACTGTGATGGTGGCTCATACCAGTATGATGATTGGTGATTCAAGCCACTCTGATGGTTGGTGATTCATGCCTCTCTGATAGTTGGAGATTCATGTCATTGTGATGGTTGATAATTCATGCTACTGTGATGGTTGGTAAGTCATGCCACTGTAATGGTTGGTGATTCAGGCCATTGTAATGGTTGATGATTCTTACCACTATGCTAGTGGATCTTGCCACTGTAAGGGTTGGTGATTCACGACACTGTGATTGTTAATGGTTCATGCAATTGTGATTGTTGATGTTTCAGGCCACTTTGATCGTTGGTGATTAATGCCATTGTGGTGGTTGGTGGTTCAGGCCATTGTGATGGTTGGTAGTTCATGCCATTGTGATACTTGATGATTTATGCCACTTTGATTGTTGGTGATTCTTACCACTGTGATGGTTGGTGGTTCATGTCAGTGTGATGATTGATGATTCATGCCACTGTGAGGAATGATGGTTCATTCTACTACCATGGTTAGTGGCTGATGTCACTGTGATCATTGGTGATTCATGCCATTGTGATGGCTGGTGGTTCATGCCATTGTGATGGATGGTGATTCATACCACTGTGATGGTTAATGATTGCTGCCACTGTGATGGTTGGAGGTTCAAGCCCCCGTGATGGTTGGTGGTTCATGCCGCTGTGATGTTTAATGATTCATGCCACTCTGATGATTGATGATTCATGCCACTCTTATGGTTGTTGGTTCAGTGAATTGTGATGGTTGGTGATTCGAATCAGTGTGACTGGTAGTGGATCTTGCCACTGTGAGGGTCGGTGATTAATGCCACTGTGATTGTTAGTAGTTTCTGCCATTGTGATGGTTGATGATTCAGGCCACTCTGATCGTTGATGATTCATGCCATTGTGATTGTTGATTGTTCATGCCACTGCGATAGTTGGTGGTTCATACCATTGTTATAGTTGATGATTCATGCCACTTTGATGGTTGGTGGATCAAGCTACTGTGATAGTTGGTGATACATGCCACTCTGATGGTTTGTGGTTCATGCCACTGTGATGGTTGGTAATTCATGCCACTGTGAGGGTTCATGGCTCATGCCACTGTGATGGTTGGTGGTCCATGTCAACATGATACTTGGTGATTCATGCCACAGTGATGGTTATTGGTTCATGCAACTGTCATGGTTGGTAGATAATGTCACTGCAATGGTTGGTGGTTCAAGAAACTGTAATGGTTAGTGATTCATGCCGCTGTGATGGTTAGATGTTCATGCCAATGTGATGGTGGTGGTTCATGTTGCTGTAATGGTTGATGACAAATGCTACCGTGATGATTGGTTATTCATGCCACTGTGATGGTTGGTAGTTCATGCCATGGTGTTGTTTGGTGATTCAGGCGATTTTGATGGCTTGTGGTTCATACCACTATGATGTTTGATGATTCATGCCACAGTGGTTCATGTCATTGTGATGGCTGGTGGTTCATTCCACTGTGATGGTTGGAGATTCATGTCCCTGTGATGTTTTGTGGTTCATGGCCTCTGTGATGGTTGGTGGTTCATGTCAGTGTGATGGATGGTCATTCATGTCACTGTGAGGAATGATGGTTCATTCCACTGCGATGGTTAGTGGTTCATGTCACTGTGATGATTGCTGATTCGTGCTCCTCTGATAGTTGGTAGTTCATGCCATTGTGATATTTGGTGTTCATACTACTGTGATGATCGGTGATTCATGCCATTGTGATGGTTAGTGGTTCAGGAATGTGTGATGTTTGATGATTCTTGCCACTCTGATGGTTGGAGGTTCATGCCCCTCTGATGGGTGGTGGTTCATACTACTGTGATGCTTGATGTTTCATGCTACTCTGATGGCTGGTGATTCATGCCACTCTGATGGTTAGTGCTTCAGGTCATTGTGGTGGTTGGTGATTCGTACCACTGCGACTGTTAATGGATCTTGACACATTGAGGGTTGGTGATTCATGCCACAGTGATTGTTAGTGGTTCATGCCATTTTGATGGTTGATGGCTCAGTCCACGGTGATCGTTGATGATTCCTGCCATTGTCATGGTTGGTGGTTCAGGCCACTGTGATGGATGGTGGTTCATGCCATTGTGATGGTTGATTTTTCATGCCACTTTGGTGGTTGATAATTCATGCCGCTTTGAAGGTTGGTGTCTCATGCCACTGTGAAAATTGGTTATTCATTCCACTCTGATAAGTCGTGGTTCATGCCACTATTTTGGTTGTCAATTCATAACACTGTGAGGATTCATGGTTCATGCCACTGTGATGGTTGGTGATTCTTGCCACTCTTATGGTTTGTGGTTCATGCCTCTGTGATAGTTGGTGATTCATGCCACTCTGATGGTTGGTGGTCCATATCAGTGTGATGTTTGGTGATTTATCCCAGTGTGAGGAATGATGGTTCATTCCACTGCGTTGGTTAACGTTCATACTACTGTAATGATTGGTGATTCGTGCCCCTGTGTTGGCTGGTGGTTCATGCAATGTGATGGTCGGTGATTCATGCAATGTGATGGTCGGTGATTCATCCCATTGTGAGAGTTAGTGGTCCAGGAAACTATGATGGTTGATGCTTCTTGCCACTGTGATGGTTGGAGGTTCAGGTCATTGTGATGGTTAGTGGTTCATACCATTGTGATAGCTGATGATTCATGCCACTTTGATGGTTAGTGATTCATGCCGCCATGATGGTTGGTGGCTTTTGCCACTGTGATGGTTGGTGAATCATGCCACTCTGATCATTACTGGTTCATGCCACTGTTTTGGTTGGCAATGCATACCACTGTGATGGTGGTGGTTCATTCCACTGTAATGGTTGATGAATCATGCTACTGTGATGATTGGTGATTCATGCCGCTCTGATGGTTAATGATTCATGCCATTGTGATGGTTGATGACTCATTGTACTGAGATAGTTGGTGACTCATGCCACTGTAATGGTTGGTGGTTCCAGCAACTGAGATGTTTGGTGGTTCATACCACTGTGATGATCGGTGATTCATGCCATTGTGATGGTTGGTGGTTCATACCAATTTGATGGTTGGTGTTTCATGCCGGTGTAATAGTTGATGATTCATGCCACTGTGATGGTTATTGGTTCATGCTACTCATGGTTGGTGGGTAATGCCACTGTAATGGTTAGTGGTTCATGAAACTGCGATGGTTGGTGACTCTTGCCGCTGTGATGTTTAAAGGTTCATGCCACTGTGAAGGTGGTGGTTCATGCCACTGTAATGTTTGATGACACATGCTACTGTGATACTTGTTGATTCATGCCATTATGATGGTTGGTAGTTCATGCCACTATGATGGTTGGTTATTGAGGCCATTGTGATGGCTGGTGGTTTATGCCACTGTGATGTTTGATGATTCAAGCCACAGTGATGGTTGGTGATTCATGCCATTGTGATGGTTGGTGATTCATGTCACTGTGATAGTTGATGGTTCATGCCACTGATATTTGATAACTGATGTAACTGTGATGGTTTGTGATTCATGCCATATGAAGGTTGATGGTTCATGTCAGTGTGATGGTAGGCGAATCATGCCGTTGTGAGCAATGATGGTTCATTCCACAGTGATTGCTGGTTGTTCATGCTACTGTGATGATTGGTGATTCATACCACTGTGATGGCTGGTCGTTTATGCCATTATGATGGTTGGTAATTCATGCCACTATGATGGTGAGAGATTCATGCCACTGTGATGGTTGGTGGTTCATTCCACTGTTATGGTTGCCGGATCATGTCACTGTGATGATTGGCGATTCTTGCCATTGTGATGGCATGTGGTTTATGCAAATTGTGATGGTTGGTGATTCGTGCCACTGTGATGGAGATTCATGTCACTGTGAGGGTTGGTGATTCATACCACTGTGATGGTTAATGATTCATGGTACTGTGATGGTTGGTGATTCATGGTACTGTAATGGTTGGTGGTTCAAACCACTGAGATGGTTGGTGGTTCGTGCAACTGTGATGATCGTTGATTCTTGCCACTGTGATGGTTGGTAGTTCAGGAAACTGTGATGGTTGATGATTCTTGCCACTGGGATGGTTGGTAGTTCAGGAAACTGTGATGGTTGATGATTCTTGCCACTGTGATGGTTGGTAGTTCAGGAAACTGTGATGGTTGATGATTCTTGCCACTGGGATGGTTTGAGGTTCATACCCCTGTGATGGTTGTTGGTTCATGCCACTGTGATGGTTGATGATTCATGCTACTCTGATGGTTGGTGATTCATGCCGCTTTGGTGGTTGGCGGTTTATGCCATTGTGATGGTTGGTAATTCGTACCACTGTGATTGTTAGTGTTTCATACCACTGTAAGGGTTGGTTTGCCACTGTTATTGCGATTCATACCATTGAGATGGTTGATGATTCAGACCACTGTGATTGTTGATGAATCATGTCACTGTGATGGTTGGTGGTCTATGCCACTGTGATGGTTGGTGGTTCATCCAGTGTGATAGTTGATGATTCATGCCACTTTGATGATCGGTGATTCACGCCACTTTGAAGGTTGGTAGTTCATGCCACTGTGGTGGTTGGTAATTCAGGCCATTGTGAAGGGTGGTGGTTTATACCACTGTGATGACTGGTTGTTCATACCACTGTCATGTTTGATGACTCATGTAACAGTGATGATTGGTAGTTCAAGCCAATATGATGGTTAAAGATTCAAGTCACTGTGATGGTTGGTGATTCATACCACTGTGGTGCTTGATAACTCATGCAACTGTGATGGTTAGTGGTTCATGCCGCTGTGATGGTTGGTGATTCGTGCCACTGTGATGGTTGATGATTCAAGCCTCTCTGATGGTTTATGATTCATGCCAGTGTGATGGTTGGTATTTCATGCAACTGTGATGATTTTTTGTTCATGCCATTGTAAATGTTGATTCATGCCACTGTAATGATTGGTGTTCATCCCAACGTGATAGTTGGTTTTTCATACCACTCCGAGGTTGTTAGTTCACACCACTCTTGTCGGTGATAGTTTAGGCAACTCTGGTGGTTGGAGGTTCATGCCACTGTGATAGTGATTCATGCCACTGTGATGGTTGGAGGTTCATGCCACTGTGATGGTAGGTAATTCATGCATCTGTTATGAATTTTGCTCATGCCATTGTGAATGTTGATGATTCATGCCACTGTGATGGTCGGTGTTTATTCCACCGTGACATTTGGTTTTTCATACCACTCTGAGGTTGTTGGTTCACACCACTCTGATGGTCGATGATTTAGGCAACTCTGGTGGTTGGAGGTTCATGCCACTGTGGTGGTTGGTGATTCATGTCACTGTGATGGTTGGTCAGTCATGCCACTCTGATGGTTGATGGTTTATACCACTGTGATGGTTAGGTATTCATGCCATTATGATGGTTATTGGTTCATGCCTCGGTGATGGTTGGTGATTCCTGCCACTATTATGGTTGGTGATTCATCCCACTGTGATGGTTGGTGGTTCGTGCCACTGTGATGGTCGGTGGTTCATGCCATTATGATGGTTAGTGATTCATACCACTGTGATTGTTAAGGGCTCATGATACTTTGATTGCTGGTGATTCATGTCACTCTGATGGTTGGTGATTCGTGCCACTTTGATGGTTGGTGATTCATGCCACCGTGATTGTTGATGATTCATGCAACTGTGATGGTTGGAAGTTCATGCCAGAGTGATGGCTTGTGGTTCATGCCACCGTGATGGCTGGTGCTTGATGCCGCTGTGATTGTTGGTGGTTCATGCCACTCTGATGGTTGTGTATTCATACCAATGCGATGGTCTATCATTCGTGGCCCTTTCATGGGTGTTGGTTCATACCACTTTGTTTTTCATTGAATCATGCCACTGTGATGGTTGTTGATTCATGCCATTCTGATGGTTATTGCTTCATGCCACTGTGATGGCTGATGGTTATTCCTGCAACTGTGGTGGTTGCTGGTTCATGCCACTTTGATTGTTGGTGATTCATGCAACTGTGTGGTTGTTGATTCATACCATTCTGATGGTTATTCGTGCCACTGTGATGGTTGGTGGTTCATGCAACTGCGATGGTGGGTGATTCATGCCTCTGTGTTAGTTGATGGTTCATGATTGTGAGGATTGATTCATTCCACCGTGATGGTCGGTGTTTCACGCGCCATTGCGTTGGTTGTTGGTTCATGCTACTGTGATGGTTGGTGATTCATGCTACTGTGATGTTGATTCATGCTACTATGATAGATGGTGGTCCATACCACTTTGATGGTTGGTGATTCATGTCACTCTCATGGTTGTTGATTCATGCTATTGTGATGGTTGGTGATTCATGCAACTTTGATTGTTAGAGATTCAAGCCACTTTCCCTGGCTGGTCGTTGCCTCTGTCAATGTGTCTTACCTTTGCCTCGAGCCTGGTGCTGTGTCCTCGACCGTCTGTCCACCTGGCCCCTCCTGTCCTCGCTCTCATTGTATTCACCCTCATCATCCTCGGCAGACGAGACAGCTTTGTCAGTCTGGATCCTCACCTCCAGATGCACTCTGGTGAGAAGAAATGAACTACTAGATATCTGAGGGTATCTTTCTGGAATGATTCCTTGATCCCACTCCCCTTATCCTATATCTCCCCGAGTCATGTCTCCCTAGCTTATGTATCAATCTGGTCGTGTTTTCCTAGCATGTGCATCCCTCTATGCGTGTCTCCCTGGCCTGTGTATCCCTCTGGCCATGTCTCCTTGGTTTGTGTATCTGTCACGTCATGTCTCCCTGGCTTGTGTATCTTTCTGTTCATGTCTCCATAGTTTGTGTATCTCTCTGGACATGTCTCCCTGGCTTGTGTATCTTTCTGGTCATATCTCCCTGATGTGTATCTTTTTGGTCATGTCTCCCTGGTTAGTGTATCTTTCTGGTCATGTCTTCCTGGCTGGTGTATCTTTCTGGTCATGTCTCCCTGGCTTGTGTATCTTTCTGGTCATGTCTCCCTGGCTTGTGTATTTTTCTGGTCATGTCTTCCTGGCTTGTGTATCTCTTCGGTCATTTCTCTCTGGCTTGTGTATCTTTCTGGTCATGTCTCCCTGGCTTGTGTATCTCTCTGGTCATGTCTCCCTGGCTTGTGTATCTTTCTGGTTCAAGTATCCCTGGCTTGTGTATCTTTCTGGTCATGTCTCCATGGCTTATATATCTTTCTGGTCAAGTCTCCCTGGCTAGTGTATCTTTCTGGTCATGTCAACCTGGCTTTTGCATCTCCTTGGTCATGTCCCCATGGTTAGTGTGTCTCTTTGGCCATGTCTCCATGGCTTGTGTATCTCTTTGGAAATATCTCCCTGGCATGTGTATCTCTTTGGTCATGTCTCCCTGGTTTGTGTATCTTTATGGTCATGTCTCCCTGGCTTGTGTATCTCTGTGGTCATGTCTCCCTGGCTTGTGTATCTCTTTGGTCATGGCTCCCTGGCCTGTGTATCTCTTTGGTCATGTCTCCCTGGCTTGTGTATCTTTCTAGTCATGTCTCCCTGTCTTGTGCATCTTTCTGGTCATGTCTCCCTGGCTTGTGTATGTTTCTGGCCATGTCTCCCTGGCTTGTGTATCTTTCTGGTCATGTATCCCTGGCTAATGTATCTTCCTGGTCATGTCTCCCTGGCTTGTGTATGTTTCTGGCCATGTCTCCATGGCTTGCGTATCTCTCTGGTCATGTCTCCCTGACTTGTGTATCTTTCTGGTCATATCTCCCTGGCTTGTGTATGATTCTGAACATGTCTTCCTGGCTTGTGCATCTTTCTGGTCATGTCTCCCTGACTTGTGTATCTCTCTGGTCATTTCTCCCTGGCTTGTGTTTCTTTCTGGTCATGTCTCCCTGGCTTGTGTATCTTTCTGGTCATGTCTCCCTGGTT
>JAUUDW010589124.1:2827-19459 GCA_032361385.1 Panulirus guttatus | reverse complement strand
TAATTACTAGTAAATGCATACATCGCATGATGTATATAATGAAAAAATATATTCAACATATAAGTATCAGAAGTTAGGTATAATCTGGAGAATATTATTAAACTAATGTCCTCAACTGCTGACTTGGCAACCGTCGCCGTCTTACAAGAGCTGAGTTTGTGGGAGCAATCATTAAAAGGATGTGCATATTTCGAAGGGGCTATGGGCGACCTGATTTAGGTGAAGCTGGTGGAAAGACCGAAAAGTTTTTGCTAACTGAATCAAAATGAATCTTTGACACATTTTCTTCTGGTGTGAAGGCTAATGTGGGAGGGTTCATAATGTCCACAGTAGGCTACGTCTTGGCCTGTTGAACAAGGCTGGTATTCCTCTCCCTCCACTCTCTAAAAAACAGAGCCTGACAGAACTCCCAGAAGCAGAACCACGATAAAAACAAAATTATTACGTAGCACATGACAGTACGCTGCTGTTCATCGCCTAAAGAAAACCGTACGAAATGTGCGAATGTTTGATCCTCAAAGCAGGTTTTTGGTCTGTAGTCTTCCGTACCTTCGTTTGTGCCACCTTGCCCTGTTGATGTCACCATTCCTTGTCGGATTGTTGAGGCTATATTTTGGTCTTTCACCATCCCCAGTTGGTTGTACACTATCCCTCGAAGCACTGCCGTCATCCTCCGCTGGCGAGTGGCCCTTCTCGGCTGGTTTTCCCCGTCGTTCTTGCGGGTTTGTTCTGTGACCGACCGCCGACCCTGCTCCTGGAGGACTAGGGTGGGTGTGTTGGCCCAAGTGCGACCAGTCCTGATGGCGTCCACGCACTTCTTGACTCTTCGGCAGATGCTACGCTTCATCATCGGCAGTCCCCAAGTTTTTCACAAGTAAGCCAATGTTTGAGCTTTTCGGTATTGTTTGTCTTCATTAATTTCGGGAAATAAAATCTCATACTCAATCCTGATATGTTTATACAAGAAATGAGGACAGTCATGATCTGCTAAACCTTCCTTATTCACATTAGATAATCGAGACATTTAAGTAACAGGTAAACAAATCTAGCTAATACATACAAATCATGTTCTCTAACGTGATCTTATGTAAAGTGGTCTAATTATTCACACTGATACTGTCTCAGTAGCTTCCTACAAAATAGAGCCGTTAACTAACGGAATATATATATGTATCTAATTATGTTGAAGAATGCACTTATTCTGTGACAGCAAGATTTTTTGTTATGATTAGCCATTTGCAGTAAGATGGATAAAATGGATAATGTGCTCAACGTACGTGTCCTCTTCAGTACATAATAAATGTTGATATATTGATAAAAGTTAACATTGTTTATGATATGACACCTTTTAGCGGACCAGCTGATCTGAACAACTAACTGGTCGCTGTTGACATGAACCACACAAATCTACAGTAAACACTCCGTGCAGACACCTCAACATGCTTCATCATCTCAGTGAAATAATGGATGAACTGTGAAATGACTGTGTCAGTGATAGTATGCTAGCGTACGGACAAGTTTGCATAGAATTTGTATGATGGACAATTTCATATGAATGATTTCTGGCTCAATCACTAACAGCGACCAACGATCAATCATCAGCCGTTACAGTAAATTAGTGGACTACAATCACAGATTATGGAAATACAGCAGTCATACAGAGCCCTTAAACACAGGAGCTGCATTCGCATTGTGTTTTGTATATGAATTAAAGAAAAATGCTCTGTATAACGCTGAAATGCTGGAAAATTAGCTGTTTGAAATAAGAAACTGTTACAAAGATGGTGTTTTGAATTTTCAAAGCTGAAATCTGATTTACAGAGTAAGGTAAACGTTGCAAAAACATAAAGAAAAAAAAGTTTAGCGTATGTGAAAATAATAGTTCAGTGCAGTGTCCAGGAACAGAGAACAGGAGGAACTTACTCGGGGTGTGGGCAAAGTGCGTCCCGGAGTAAGCAACAAAAGGCATTACTTAGGTTTGGCTTCCTTGTGCATCAGCGGGTGGGAACCGGCCCCCTGCGAAATGTCCGCTTGATACTTAAGATTTTATATCATGTTTGGCTTCGGTGTTGCCGTTCTTTGAATTATGTCTACGGCTTTGATTCGATATTAGAAATTTAGACGTAGATCTGTGATAACTGAATGAATTGGCACATACTGAATGGAGGTGGTATCCAGAATTCACGAATAAGCGTCCAGATGTTTCCTGGAGTGGACTGGCATTGGCTTGCACAACCTTACATGACTCGTCTGCCATGGGGAGTGCCCGCCTGGTTAAAATTCTTTAACTCTACATCCAGCAACAGCCTGGAGGATCGTGTCCAGTGAGCGGCTCTCGTTTATCCTTGGTACTGGAGTCTGCACCTCCTCACGGCAAGACCCGATACGACCGAAGCTCAGAGTTACGACCCTTGGGTATGATGGCCTGGCTTTTGACTCGACCCTTTTAAGGGATGAGTCAAAGTTCACACCATCATACTCATGGGTCGCACAGTCGTGTTCAAGGGTCTGAAATCGCCACGGCATCCCGATCTTTTCCTCTCCTCAGACTTATACCGTGCAAACTGTCTGGTCTTTTGGGTACGGAGTAACATGTGCCCCACGGTGGGGCACCAGGTAGGTGAGTGTACCCCACGGTAGGGGCACCAGGCGGGTGAGTAGGAATCCTTGATACAGTGGCAAGTTATGAACGGTCACGTAGGAGGGACGCTACAGTAAGATTAAGATCAACACAACTACGTTTGTACACTGTTACCGGGAGGGTCTTCCTTACAGACATGATGAAGACTCAGGAGCCACTGCCGGTGCCACTGTCTCCAGACCCATCGTAGCCACTGTCGTATTTACTGCTACTGCTGCCGCCGAAGGCGTCACTTCCGTATTTATACCCACCGTCTCCTCCCCACAGACTCCACTTGCTCTCGGTGGAAGGGCTGGTGGTATAGCTACTGGAGGAGTCCACCGTGATAAGTGGGACGCTGCTATTGCTGCTGGAGTGCCTGGTGCCGCCCTCGCCGTACCTGCTGCTCCTGCTGCTGCTAGACGCACTAGAACCGTACCTGCTGGACCCGCTAGTCCGGGCGGGAGAACCATATCTGCTAGTGGGGGCAGGTGAACCGTATTTGCCAGTAGCAGAGGAACTATACCTGCTACTTCCTGTGCCACCAGAACTACTACCAGCAGGAACAGGAGAACTGTACCTGCTGGTCCTGCTGGAGGCAGATGGTGAACTGTGCCTGCCAGTAGAAGCAGATGACCCATACCTACTACTGCTAACACTACCGGACGTACTACTATACCCACCAGCAGGAGCAGGCGAGCCATGCTTACCAGTCCTGCTCGTAGATGAAGAATACCTGCTACTACCACTGCTGGTTGTACCCCCAGTCCCGCTAGACCTGCCAGTAGAAGCAGAAGTCCCATACCTGCTACCTGATGTGCTGCCAGAGCCGGCAGTAGTAGGAGCAGGTGAGTTATGCCTGCCAAAACCACCAGTCGAGTCGGACAGGGAACGGTACTTGCTGCCGGTACCGCTCGGAGTACCGGCAGCCGTGCCTGACGTGGTGTACCTGCTGCTGCTGCTGCTGGTACCCGAGGACCCGTACTTGCTACCGAGAGCTGCTAGATTACTACCAGAACCTGCAGTTGAGGAACCATACCTGACTGGCTCCCTAGTGGAGGCCGATGAACCGAGGGCTGTCAGGTTACTACCAGAACCTGTAGTTGAGGAACCATACTTGACCGGCTCCCTAGTTGGGGCCGGTGAACTGTACCTACTGCTGGCTGCATTGGCGGTACCTGCAGACGCAGCGGTTGTGGCAGAAGAGCCGTACCTGCTGGAGCTACCTCCCAGTGCTCTGCTGAACCCTCCGGGAGGGGCAGAGAGCGAGCTGTACCTGCTACCATTGCCACTAGAGCTGGCGTCAGATCCGCCTGCTTTGGAGGGCGTGTCGTACCTGCTGGTGTAACTGCTGCCGATGGAGCTGCCGTATCTGGAAAACGTAGAATCTCGTGTGCGAGAGAAGGAGGAGTCCCTGGTTCCTCCGTAGCGGGATGAGAGGAGGCTGGATGACCCACTATGGCGAAGGGAAGAACTGCCACCAACACTGTCGGTCGAATGCAGGAACCTGCTGCGTGTTGGCGTGGTGGTGGAGGTCTTGTCGTCCGAGGAGGAAGGGGTGGTGGTGGTGGTGGTGCCCCACCTGCTCCTGCCCAGGGCGCTTCCTGTTGTCTTGCTCTCCTCGGACTGGGACGGGCGTGTCCGAAGAAAGAACGGCACGTCTGTCGAAGAGTCCTTGGAATCGCGCCGTCTCGAGAAGGGATGGGAGGCAGAGGCGTCATCGCTTGTCCTGCTGCTGTACTTGCGGTTCCCGAATGGCGTGTCCTTCGGCTCGTCTCGCGATCTCGTTCTCCACCTGCTGGAGGTGAGGCTGTCTGGCTTGGTCTCGTTCGTGGAGGTCGTCCGGCTGCCGTAGGGCTGGGAGTCCGCTAGCTTTTTGCTGTCAGGTTCCTCCTCCTTGGCTCTCGTCCTCCACCCGGTCGTGGAGTAACTCGAGGGCTTATCGGCTGTGGGCGTCTTGTACCCGCTGTAGTAATAGCTGTCCAGCGTCTTGTCAGACTCGGTCTTGGCGTCTTTGGGTTTCGTGATCCATCTGTTGGTCGAAAAGCTTGTTGGCTTGTATTCCTCGACGACGGGTTTTTTATATTCCGGTTCCGTCTCGCGTGTTCTTGTCCTCCACCTGTTGCTGGAGAAGGTCTCGGGTTTGTACTCTTCCGTCGGCGTCTTGCTGCTGGGGCTCGCGTCTGTGGCCTCGCGTCTCCTGCTGGGGGGCGGAGCTTCTGCTGGCTTTTCGTCATCAGGGGCAGGAGACCGCTTCCGGACATAGGGCGTCTCCGGCACCGTCAGTGTGACGTCCGGCCTCTGACGGCGACGCCGAGCGGTCTCGGCCGTCTGCTGCGTCTCCTGTTCTTGCGTCTCCGGGCGGCGCCGGCGGGGGGAGCTCTCCTCTTCCTTCTCCTCCTCTTCCTCCTCCTGCGGCGGCGGTCGTCGACGTCGTGGGACGCTGGAGACGGGCGGGTCTGGTTCTCCCGTGTCCATCTTGTACAGGAGCTCCGTGATGACGCCCGGGTTGGTCTCCCCGTCGCTCTCCTCCACGTTCTTGGTGGGGTCGACGGCCGCCTTCAGGAAGTAGAACTCCGCGTCCTCCGTCTCGACGCAGTACAGGCCGCCGGTGCCTCCCCACAGTTCCACCTCCGAACTCCCTGAGCTCATCCTGACTGTCTTCACCAGGACCTGCAAAAAAGACGTCAGTGCACTGAATTGTCATTTGCCGTCGGATCCTAACTTTACTGGTCTCAGGGCGGGTCATGCGGCACCACTTTGGCCTTCCTGATGACCCATCTCGTCGCAAGGCTGGGTTAGGAGTTATTTTTGTTCCCAAACCTAACCAAGTTAGTCTTGAAAAATCGTTGTGTGGAAGGGACAGTCTTCAGTTGATTCTGATGACATAGGTAAAGATTGGATTCAAAAGCATACCGTCCTTATAACGTCATTGACTACGCATATATCTAGCAGTCATAGAATATCAGTTATTTTTGGCAGTAGAAGTTATCAAGGCACAGAACGAACAGAAAGACGGGCAAAAGTAGGAAAGACGTGGAGGAAAAGTGGAGTCACCTTGTAGCTGTGGTTGGCCTCAATCCTGACGGGGTGGAGGAACATGAGGCGCACGTCGGCCGTCTCTTGTTTCTCGCCCGACACACGGCAGTACGACTGTTCCATCCACGAACACGGACGCCCATCACCGCCACAACCACCGTCATGGAAAGCAGTCACCGCGGGCAGCAACAGGCGCAGCCGTCATGAGCAGCGTCATCGTGGACAAGAAGGAGACAACAGAAAATACCAGATCAGCGACGTCTCGGTGCGAAAGAGAATTGTATTATTTATGTAGGAAAGAACACAGTCTCTGGCGTGCCCTCAGGCTGCCACACTCAACCCAAAATACACACAACAATTATCCAGATGTGCACTGAAATTGTAGTCACTCCTCAGCACGTTACAGGTGTGTATGATGAAGGTACAGGTGTGTGGTGACGGTACAGGTCTTCGGCAATTATGGCATTGGTCATGAGGGAGCAGATGTGTGGTGATGAGGATGTAAGTGTCATGAGAGTGTACGTAAGTGTGTGTTGATGAGGATACCCGATTATATTTCCTCCTTAAATCTGTGTGGTGGTGGTGGTGATGGTGCAGGTGTGTGGAGCGACGAGGCGGCAGATGTGTGGTGTGGAGGACCATACGCCGACCTACCTGGGTGATGTCGGTCCACTGGCGGGTCTCCCAGGGCCCCTGGCAGTGCACGTTGATGCCCATGTCGGTGCAGCTGAAGAGGAAGCCGAAGCCCACGCCCAGCAGCCGGATGTTCTTGTCCACGCGGAACCTCAGCTCGTGTTCCTGGTAGATCTGCCGGGGTGGGAAGGGACCGGTCACTGCCCGCTGCTGGAACACCGTCTCCCCGACCCAGCCCTTTTTGTTAAATGCAAGGAGGAGTTCGCTTATCATGGCCGTCCTGTCGGAGCCTTTTGGAGGGACTAGTGGCATTTGGGGAAGGTGAGTCCTTACCTGTGACGTTCAAGGCGGCCATTGCCAGCTGCTGGGACGAGGACCTGGTGTACCCCTCACCAACTGCTGTGTTGGGATTAGAGCGTTCATGATATTACGTCTCTCACACCACATTCTGCCACTGTGGTGTGGTCTCTCCCCTGCGAGGTCCTGGGCCTCAGCATGACAGACACTTTTCCCAGACACCGGGATCGAACCCGGGATTCCGGGATTGTGGACAGAGGGTGCTGACCCTGTTTCAAGTGTAGGGAACCTACTCAAAATGTATACCCGTATTCTATATGCCACACGGCTGGATTAAAACTAAGAGTAAGACATAGCTGCGTGAGGGCGTGGTAGTCATTATATTATAGACCAGTTTCAAACAGAAGTCTTCATTTGCAAGGATTATTTCCATGCTGAAAACCATTGCATATTTTTCAGGGTGTAAAAGTGTTGGACCTAATAGTAATCATACTGAACCACTTCATTAAATCAAGATGTAACTATGTTGGACCTATTATTGATCATAGTGAACTAGTTGTAACAGTGTTGGACTTAATATTAATCGTGTTTCACGTGGTGGCTTCTCACCTCCTTTTGCGGGCATCTGTAGCCCTTCCTGAAGCGACACACCTTGTTGAACTCGAGGACGGAGCCGTTCTGGGTGAGGGAACAGATCTGCGGGACACATGATACACGAGTCAGACACACAAGGCACCGGCTAACACACACGCCTCCACCAGAGGCGCCCCTCAGAATGCATCTTAATGGGTGGCTGATGAGAATCACAAGTGAAAGGATAATTGTCCTTACGTTAAGGAATCTGCAGGATGCTTTGAATCCAAGGAACTAAGACAATCAAGCAACATCTCCAACTACAGGTATCTAAACAATGGGGCTGAGATGATCTCTGTAATTGTTCTCTACTGCAAGGAAGCAGCTACGTTAATCAGTGTTTAAGGACCCTGGCCTGGCCTACTGTAAGACGAGGTCAGCTGCGGCGGGCCTCACCACCAACGTGGACGCCTTAACTCGTAAGGGACACCGCTAGTCGTGAGGGGCCCCGCCTTCTGCCGGCGCTGACCTCGTCCTGACGGTGCCACGCCAGAGGCCGTAGGTCAGGACCTGCCGGCACCCACCCAACCGCGTCTGCCTCCAATACGTACGTTGGACAAAGTCTCATTCACCGTGGCCAGCTGTGAGTTGTGCTTGGAGGCCTTCCTGTTATTGGCGTGAGGCGCTCGTCCCTTCCGGCCCTTCCACGCCTTCCCATCCAAGTCTGAGGTCGCGCAAAACCACAGCCAGAAGGGAAGCTACAGGAGGAAGGGTCTGGGCAGTGGGGTTGAAGGGAGAGGGCGAGGCGGGCACTCAGGCCGGAGAGACAGCCAAATACATCACAGACCACACGAAGGTCAGGGTAAACACGGACATGGCGAGCGCAAGAGGAAGGTCGGGAACAGAGACAATAACCGTCAAGGGAACGGTTTTAGAACGAAGGGGTGAAGCAGTGTACGATAAGGACGTAAGAATATAGATTTCACATGAATTACGAAGGAGTTTATGTATCACAGATGAAGCCAGAGAATCAGGAATCAAAGAAGCGAAAAAATCCGTAGACGAAAAGGAACCGAATACAGTTTTGTTACAGTCAGGATCAGCAGACATGTTACGGTAGTTAGTAGGTAGTGATGGAGTCGGGTCAGAAACGCGTATTTTGACACAGGAGAAGAATTGGTTGGCGATTGTAATCACAAGGGGAGTGTGGCGTGTGGGAGAGAGTGGTTGGTGAAGGGGTTTCAGAGAACAGGGGGGACGGGAAGAGGTAATAAAGGGAGGGAATAGGTAACAACAAAGGGGAGAAAAAACACTAGTTTAGCTTAAAGGTCCAGAGTGGTCCTGAGAATTTGGATTAAGAGAAAAAAAAGACATTAAAGCAACTTCAAAATAGTCAAAAATATGGTAAAAAAATCGAGGCTACTTTCACTCACAAATCTAGATATCAGCTAAAAACTACTGGCAGTTATCTGCATTGGCGTAACTCCAGGTATATCACTTGAAAATGCTACAAACATTCGAACATTGTTGACTAGTAAACCATGGTAGACCTAGTGCAAGTGTAGACTATATACGAGGCTTGGGAACTATGCACGACAGTATTACACCTAGTGGGAAAAAAATGAAGCTGTTGGACTGAACTGTTGCGTTCGACTATATGGCTGAACTATTGCAAGGACTGTGGCACGTTACTCATTAGTGCGTCAAGACTTGATATGAGATCTGCTGCTACCGTAGATACAGTGCCTTGCGCTCCGCTTAAACAGGCAATTTCCACAGACAATGTCTGCACAACATGACATTTTCCTCAAAGCAGCTGTCAGGCTGCACTGCGAGAACTAAGTCGTTCAGATGATTTCATACTTGCGTGGCACTGTCAGCGGTAGGCAGCAGGTTCACATCTGTCCTCAGCGCACTGAGTTTGACGTGACTTTACTTAGGGGGACCTTCTCTATACGGTAACCTACGGTAGACCTGACGCGGTAATGGCCCTTGGTAGAGGCCACTAACAGGCCAGGTCTCCCGCTACGTCGCTAAACCACCAGAGAGAGAGAGAGAGAAGGCTGCTGTAACCATTAGTGTACCAGAGACCTGCTTGTTGTTATTGAAGTCCAGGTTCCTTGGGATCTCCAGGCCGTGGGTCATGAAGAAGGCGATGACCTCCGCCTTACCCAGGCACTCCGAGGTCAGCACCGTGTTGATGAAGTCAGCGTCGGAGATGCGGTCGAAGTCGATGACCTTGATGAGCTCCTCCACCACGTTGCCCAGCTGCGTCAGCTTCAGGTTGTTCTTCTGCACGTAGCGCAGACCCCAGTCTCGGATGGCCTCGAACAGCTTCAGCTGATTCTCGAACTTGAGGTCCTGGTGGCAGATGACCTTCTGAATCATGCGCTGGTCCAGGTTGAGGAAGCCCTCGCACGGGATGACCACGTCGGCCTCCCTCAGGAGGATCTTCCAGCACTTCTCGCTTATCTCGTTCAGCGTCTCGTCGGACAGGACGAGCAGGTCGAAGAGGTTGGACTTGGAATCCTCCGTCGTCGGCTTGAATCCGTCGATGAACTCCTCCAGGAAGGTCAGGGACTTGATGCCCAGGCCGGCCAGCCCCCACTTCTTGCTGGCCCGCAGGAGCTCGAAGGCGACGTTGATGTTCTTGCAGTCGATGTGGTCGGTGTAGATGTACCTGGGGAGGGAAGGGCCTCACTCACAAGCCGATGTTAATCACAGTCATAATAATCAGATGATTATCCATCGGGTAACTCAAATATATGGTCACCAGTCAGGTATTTCTCAATTCAATTCATTTGTGACTGAAGACTGTTGTCGGTACCAGCGTGACGTCATTGATCCCCACCATCAACTCTCACCATTGATCCACAGTGTCAGTCCCCACCACTGATCCACACCGTCAACTCCGACCAGTGATCCACTACCCACCATGTCCGGTTTGCGATGTCAAAGATTTCTGTCATAGTCAGCCGTCCACATGGCTGCCAGGCCTTCAGTGAAAGATGAGAATGGCTGAAAAGTGAAAGAAGCAAAGATAGAAGAATGATAACAGTGTGTTTTGAAGGAAGCGGATAACCTGCCTTAGAAAAAATGGGAAGGTTTAAATAATAAAGACAGATATATGTAGGTGCAACGTTCCAGAGCTTAGCGGTGTAAGGAAAGAATTCAGTACCACAACGGCCTATCCTTGAGTTGCCAACAGCCACACAGAAATCAGTGGCTTACCGGGTATTACGTGGTGTAGCTAACGGCGGGGACACACAAGGATTTCCAGATCTCGGCAGCAGAAACCAGAGTAATATCAGTGGAAGAAGGAAAGAGAGCCAACGCTGCGACCCAGGACGAGTGGGTTGAAGTTTGTACGTCCGACTGGGAGATATGAGAGAGGTCAGACTGCTTTGGACTTTGTCTAGTGAGTATGTAGAGCCAGGACCTCTCCAGTTGTGAAAGCAGCGCTCCAAACAGGGACGAAGAAATCCTTTGTATAATCGGAGCAAAATCTTAGAAGAGGAGAAATTTTGGAATCTGAACAGATCACCCAGTAGTGTAATGTAGGATTTCCAAGATAGATTACGTGTTACGGTGATAGCAAAGATGTGTACTGGGTTGAGAGAAGAGTTGGGAAAGTTGTGTGGGGTTTTAATAACAAACAGGAAAAATCTTAAGATTTTTAAAACCATCAGACTTAACCATATTCCGACTGTTGTAGTGGGGGCGATCCTGTTCAAATTTAGGTTTGTAGAGGCAGTTGTGGCGAGACGAGACGCAGCTGAAACGAAAGCAGGTGGAGTGGATTTGAGGTGCGTAATGAGAGTATGAGGGCTCCTTTGTTGAGGAGCGGAAATCGTTCATGAACATGAGGAAGCGTGTAGGAGGCAGGAACGAACCCAGAGGGACGCTGCAGTGTATACGGAAAGGAGGAGATGTTGGCCCACCAACTACTGCACAGATAGATCGCTCAGCGAGAGACGAGAGTAAGGGAGGAAAGCTAATACTTGGCAGCTTTGGAGTACACCAAAAACTGCCAAAATGATATATCAGGAAATACAACACAATATCCTCTAAAAGCTCTCAGACGAAGAAGACGGGGCGTTAGATAGGAAAGGCCGTCACCAGAGTATGTCGACCACCGAATACCACACTACCACACTACTGACCAAATAGGAGACTCATCGAATAACCACACTACCACACTACTGATCAGAGAGGAGGAGACTCTGAGATCCCAGATGCTCGAGGAAGTAAGATTTGAGGAGTTATATATCCTGCAGCCGGTAGCGGCCCGGGAATGAGTCGTGGATGGGCAAGGCAGGGGGTGTAGATGGCGCACTCACTTAAGGATGTTCTCGAAGTCCTTGGGCTGCATGTCGGTGACTCTGATGGTGGTGACTTCCTGGGGCGCGGGGTTGGGACACACCTGGTACACCAGTCGGTACAGAGCCTGGCTGGCGGTGGCCAGCAGCAGACGGTGGGCCTGAAGTGATGACACACACACACACACGAACAGTTATTTACTTCCCTCGTTGCAGCCCTAAAATTTACGACCCTAAACCGACATTCCCTAAACTAACATACCTAAACTCATAGAGCTAAACTCAATCCTAAACGTATATCCATATGTTCTCATCCTTAAACTTACCCTTTCAAATTCACACCTTTAAGAAGCTCATGTTCCTAAACTCACATACTTAAACTTACATGCCTAAAGTCATACCCTTAAACTTACATTCCTAAACTCAGAACCGTGAACTCATACAACTGTAAACTCATACATCCTTAAACTCGCATCTCATAACTTACATCCCCATACTTTCTTTCCTAAACCCACATCCCTAAACTTATCCTTAAAATTTTATCCTTTAAATCATATCCCAAAATTTGCATCCTTCAAGTTACAACCTTAATTTGCATATCAAAACTGACATCCCAAGGTTTACATTTCCACGCTGACACCCGTACGCCTCGCATACCTAAATTTACGGTCCTAATCATACATACGTAAACTCATGCCCCTAAATTTACTTTCTGAATATCAGTTACATTCTGAAACTCACATACATAACCTTGATCCGACATCCATTAAGCACAAATCTAAAGTTCCATCCCTGAGTATGCATCCCTAAACTTATATCCTTAAATATAAATCCCTGAACTTAACCCTGAAGTCTCTTATAATCACAGCTCTGAACTCATACTTGAATTTGCAATCTTTTATAGCTTTGTAACGACAGGCCTAAATTTACCGTTTATTTACAACTTTAGGTCTATGCATCCAAATCACCAGCCCTTAGATTGGCAGCAAATCCCTTAACAGCTCCAGCTTAGACCTAAACTGAGCCTAGGTGAAGCAAGGGAAACAGAAGTCCTTGAACTTGTCATGTATTGACCAGGGCGCTAGTGAGACGTTGTGTACCTTACTGACAACGGTACGTACCTTGGAAAGGACGGTACGTACCTTAATAACAACGGTAAGCACCTTGGGAAGGACGGCACGTACCTTGGAAAGGACGGTACGTACCTTAATAACAACGGTACGCACCTTGAAGACGGTGGCGTTGGGCCCCTGGCCGACTCTGATGTTGACGTCGGCGAACTGGCCCGTGTCCAGGAGGTACTGGAGCCGCTCCACCACCGTCATCTCCCCCGTCACCGACATCTGCGACTCTGTCGGGAACCAGCACACCTGTCACTCCCACCTGCACCAGCACACCTGTCACGCCCACCTGTATCACCTCACCTGTCACTCCCACCTGCACCAACACGCCTGTTATGCCAACCTGCACCACCTCACCTGCACCACCACACGTATCATTCTCCCCTGCACGGACACACCTGTCACTCCCACTTGCACCAACACACCTGTCACTGACACTTCACACTCACCCCCATAATGAAGCACACACACACATACACACACATATGGTAAGACGGTACATATATACAAGGTTTAGAGACGGAGCAACATGTGTGTAAAACTCTCCTCTCGTCCCTCGTGCTTGAATTTACGCTCATCTAACTCTGTACACAGTCATGGTTGGTAGGCAAATATATAGCCCTGTACACCTGCCTGGCCTGGCACACCTGCTGGGTCGCGCCTGTTCGTGCAGGTCATCCAGACCAGACTACAGGTGGCAGTGTTTCTGTATTTGTATACACAGCTCAAACCCTGGTACCTGACGTTGTTGTATGATGCCGTATTGTGTGTATACGTATGTCGAGGTCCTGACCACGTGACCGTTAGCTATGCAGCATGAGACCTAACGTGACCCGGAGAGCCTGAAACCAGGTCGGGAAACGTAGGCGGAGGCTATAGCGACCTCTGTGTGTGCCGGGCTCCTTAAACAGTACTATAGCTGGTTCCTCTGTAGACGCTTGTGGCCTCACCTGTTTTTGGGGGGTGTGGAGTGTCTCTGGGTCAGGGGGGACGATAGGCATCTTCCACGGGCATGTTTACCGGAGGGTTAGTGTGATGGATGTGGCCTTGCCCGTCCCCAGGGAGGAGCATCGACCACGAAGGGAGGAACGCTGAACACGATCGCACACGACCCATGGCTATGTTGGTCGGGTATTTTGACCTGACCCCCTTCAAGGGTTAGATCAGATGCCAAGCCAGTTATATCCAAGGGTCGAACCATCTCGGTTAAGGATCGTACCGTCTCGATCAAGTGGAAATTGTGATGATCTGGGACGTGGTCACCGTCCAGTCCACGGGAAGCAAGGCCGCTGTGCCCCCGGCCCCGTGACGCCTCCTCCCGTCGCGTCTCCCGCCTGATAGTGTCGGGAGTGGGAGGGTCGTGACGTGGGTGTGGCACTGAGGAAGCCGCCCTCTCTCCTGTTGGCAGCCAGGCATGCAGCGGCCGGGAGGGATGGGTGGGCAGGCATAGGGCCGCATCTTCGGCCCGGGTCAGAGACTGTGGCCCCGGGCCGCGCTTCTGTCCCTAGGATGGACAAGAATGGATCGAACACGGCTGACGGAAAATACATCAAAAAGTACGACCTGATTCTTAGTCGTAACGTGTGACCCCAGCTGAACTGCCGAAGGCGACCTCACCTGACATATCCCAGATCCTTAGGTGACCTACACTAGGTCAGCGTGACCTCAGCTGTCTCATAATCCATGTGACCTCAGAAGGTTTATTCTAGATCTGTTGGGGTCCGTTACCACTGGTAAAGTATGATATTAAAGTTTCCTCAGATTGTGCCCAGCGCAATACGTATAAACCACTGAAAGCTGCTATGGGTGAGGCGAAGACTTGGAGATGTGAGTTTGTGATAACCTGGCCAGCCGTCCCGAGGGGAGAGATCTTGTTGTCTAGATGATGGCTGACACGCGAGGTTTGCCAGCATTTCCCCTCCCTCTCTTGACCTGACCTGAGCAATACTGTTGAGTACCAGCCGACAAGGGCAAAGGGCAAGTCGCCACGTTGCCCTTGTACACATAATGCGATCATTATTCGTATAAAGATGATATACGTAGATATTGTTACATGCTGATTTATGTATGATTACCCAAGGACCAACTTCTATGAAAAGAGTCCTGGTGTTACCCTGGACCTTGACACTCATGGGGGACCCGGTGTTAATGGAAAGAGGGAACAACTTTTCGAGTTGTGTGCTGAAAGTGGAATGGTGATCAGGGATACTTGTGTAAATAAGAAAAAGATATGCATATATAAATATATATGGGTGGGTCGGGCTCGGTATAAACGGGCATGAGTGGATATGTGCTAACTGAGAGGCTAGCAAAGGAGAGGTTGTTGGATGTGAATGTGCTGAGAGTGGCAGTTGGTGAGATGTCGGATGATTTCTTTGTAGCGGTCTTAGGAAAAGGGGAAATCGCGTGTAAGGGGTAAAGGAAGTCAAAGTAAATGAGCTTGGAAAAAAGGCTGGTGTGCAGAGTTACCAAGAGAGATTGATTGAAGAATGGCATATCGTGTAAGTGAAACTAGGGGAATGGACGAGGAGTGGTAGACTTTCAGGGAAGTAGTACTTACATATGCAGGTGAAAAGTATGGTATGTGGAAGGCGGGATGTGGACGTATGACCAAAGGTAGTGAGTGGTGGGATGAAGTTAAATTCCTAGTAAAAGAGAAGAGAGAGGTATCTGCAGGAAAGTAATGAATGTGATTAGAAGGTGACAGGAGAAAATAGCAGAAGGTCAGGAGAGTTATAGGAGCTGAGAAGGAGGGCAAGTGAAGAGATGAAGTGAGAGAATTTCGACGAGCTTCAGGGAGAATAAGAAATTATTTGGGAGGAGGTGAAGAGTGTGAGGCAAACAAGAGTTAGTGAGAGAAGCAGATGGGAAATGGAAACAGACCAAGAAGAGGTGAGGAGGAGATGGAGGGAGTATGTTGAAGGACTGCTAAATGTGTCACATGATAGGGTGAAGCATGTAGGGTATTTGGGACGAGGTTGACTGTGGAGCAAGTAAGTCCTGGCAAATGGTTTGGTGAAAAGACAGAAGGTAGGGAAAGCCCTGCATAAGACGAGGTGTGGCAAAGAAGCAGGAGCGGATGGGACTGCATTTGAATTTCTTGAGAAAGGGTGTGATAGTGTTGTTGATTGGTTAGTCATGTTTTTTCACGATTGCACGGCCCAAGTAGAGGTGCTTGCGGATTGGGAAGATGCATGCGTAGTGCCCTCATATATATAGGAAAGGGAAACAAAAGTGAGCACTCAAATTACTATAATTCTGTTGCGTATACCTGGAAAGGTGAATTGGATAGGGGTGATTGAGAAAGTGCTGGCATGCACAGAGAATGTGCTTGGGAAGGAACACTGGCGTCAGAAAAGATAGAGGATGTGTGGACCAAGTGTGTGTATTAAAAGAACTGTATGAGAAATACTTGAAGAGAGAGATTTGCATGTGGCATTTATGGACCTAAGGAAGGGTTAACGGAGATGCCTTGTCGCAGGTGTTACGAATATACTTGATGCAGTGATGGGTTTTCTCAGGGAAAGTAAGATGTGTGTGTGTGTGTGAGTAGGAAGGGAGGAGGATGAGTGGTTCTAGGTGAAGATAGGTTTGGATCAAGGTTGTGTAATGTTACTATGGCAGTCTGATTGAAAGTTGTCCAAGGAATGCTGATATGTTTTCCGCATATGGAGAGAATGAGCGAAGAGAGACTGATTAACAAGATCTACGTGCAAAAGTGGGGGAAAGGAAGGAGAGGGGCAGACCGAAAAGGAGATGGAAGGATGGAGCGAAGGAGGCTTTGGGGTATAGGGACCTGAACATCGAGAGGGGTGAGAGGTGTGCAGAGGACGGAATGATTCAGATGGACTCGGTATGACGGGGAGGAGAGGATGTGCTGTCACTGCTGTGAATCAAACTAAATGAAGCAGTCGAGGTAAAATGTGGGATAGTCTGTGGGGCGCGGCTACGTGTGGTTGGCTCTGGCTTCAGTACATTAAACATGACAGCCAGAGAGTAGGTGTGTGCAACTGTCTCCGCTGTTTGTTTG
>JAUUDW010588791.1:0-11873 GCA_032361385.1 Panulirus guttatus | reverse complement strand
TATATATTACTGACTCCAACTGCATGTGATTATACCATGAGTGAAAAGTCCCCTTTGGCGAGGATGCATCAGGGTCAATGAACGAAAAAGGAGTTTAGTTTTGAAGGCAAACTTCTTACTCTAAGGGACTCCAACCTTTACCAGCTTCAGTACTAAAATTCAGCCTTAAAAAGTTCCAAGAGTCCTATGATACTGGCGCTAGGGTACAGTTTATGATATACATATGGTCATCTTTTTTCAATGTATGACTGAAAATATTCATGTCAATCTATAGTAAAGACACTGTTCAGAAATTTTTTTTTTGACTGAATCTCACTAAAGGTGAGAGAACGAAGGACAAGCAACTTCGACACGATACTACCTCCATTCACTTTCTGAAAGCCCCTATGGTTAGCTAGTAAAGAGAGATCAAGTCCCGATATACGGATTAGGATGTTTCAAAGGAAGTGGTGGAGCGTCCTCGAGTTCTAGCAGCTATACTTGTACTCTCCTGTACAGACTGTGGGTGAGGAGATCTACGGGTAATATACGAGTAGGATATGAGGTTCAGAGGGTTTTTGTAAATGGATTAGGGTTTACGAAGTACTCTAAAGGAATTTTAGTTGTACTGTGGCGAGAGTAGGGCTTCAAAGATACTGTGGAATAGCAGGTGTTTTCTAGGCACACTCGTTCCTCTGGTTAGATTGGGGTTCACGAAGTACTGCGAGAGAGTTCCAAAGACACTCTGGAAAGAGTAGATCCTTAAAGGTATTGTGGTATAAGAGGTGTTTCTAGGTACATTTCTTGAGGCAAGGTAAGGCAAAGGCTGGAAGGTGAGGTTTCACAGATTCACAGGCTTTGCTCTTGGGGAGTTGTTTGAGCTCTTTGAACTACGTGAGAGATTGGGGCTACGGGGACACTGTGTACTCAAGAACACGGTTGTTATAGGTCCAGGAATAACATGGAGTTAGGGCATTAGAGTACCGAAGTCGTGTTGCATTTCCGAGGATGGCCCGACTCCAGCTATACTGTAGAGGGTGGGGCTTAATGAGGCAAAGAGGAGGAGTTTCGGGGATAATTGTGGGAGGGGTGGCGTTACAGGTGCCAAGGATGAGGTGGGGATCCGAGGCATTACCGAGATGGTGCTCCGCTGGACTGTGAGTGACGTAGGCCTCTTTGGGTGAGGGAAGTGGTGCTCCCATGATCCTACTGGGATGGCTGAGCTCCAGTTCTTTGAGGAAGAGGCAAGGGGAGCTTTGGAGCTACTGCAGGGGCGGGTGATATCCAGGATATTCTGAGTGTGCTACGCCCCCATCAGAACTGTCCGGTGGGTTCTCTGGGACACTCAGGAAAAAAGGAATAGTTACAGAGATGTGATGGGATCGTACGATTCTTAAGTACCACGGACGAGTTGCGACGTTAAGGGGAATGCTGGAAAGGTGGGCTCCCACAGGCACGGTAGGGGATGATGTGGCTACGGGGTCATTGTGAGGAAGGTGGGGCTCCGTGATACTGCTTCAGGGATGTGCTCCCTGTAGGTGTGGTGATAGGTCATGCATCACCGGTACTGTGGGAAAAGTAAAGTTCATAACATGCTGCAAATTTCACATATATGACTTTTTCATGTCTCTCTTTTTTTCGTTTTGATAAACTCTTTATAAAGTTTTGATTACATTTATACCGTTTTTTCATGTTTCAAAATAATATTAGTCCAAATGTGTAACAGTAGAGGTCAGAATCTACCATAAACTGCCATTATATTTGGCACTCGTAAAAATTTTATTGCATTCCCTGGGTCGTGACCCCCGGTGGAAAGTCTATGACAAATTTTGTATAGATACATATTTCATTTTTGCCTCGCTGTTTGACAGAAGCCGCGAGTATTTTGTACTTTGCGCCCGTCGGGCTGTGAGTGTTTGCCGTGCAGCAGGGGGCCATGGCCGCATCATCCGAGCTTATTTTCCTGTTACTTATTTTCTCCACAACTCACAGAAAAAAAAAAGAAAAAATGCCTTAAAGACAAAATTCTTTACGAACAATTCAGCAAGACGGAGGATCAACCCGAGCCCAAGTATGGACAAGATTTACAGCAAACTTTACGTCCGTGTTATTCAGTAACGTTGCATCAACGACCAGGGATATGAAAATAGTATGAATATTTGTACTTCATATAAATTGATAGTTTTTATACGCACACTGTATGCTCTAACCTAATGCCAAGTGAAAACGAAAAATTGTTGAATTATCTTCTTTTTCTACAATGCTGTTGTTAGCAACCAGACGAGGGGAGATGTTAATGGGATTTTTTAGTATCTCTTTCCCTTTAACGAGGTAAAGTATGAATTCCCCTTAAAAAGTCCTCATCCTTCAAGTCCATTAAATCAATCGTATTGGAGCTAGGAATTACATCATCTCTCCTCATTATGTCGATTCCAAAGCGTCTGCATGCGTCTCACGTCTCGCTGGGCGTGGAGATATTTGGGAAAGAGCGCCTGCATTTGGGATGACAAGGGAAGTATGAATAAGACAGGATGAGGGAGTTCCGACAGCGAAAATGGAAGGTACTTCTAAGGTATATGGATGGGACTAGAAGGAAGGCATGTGGATAGATATTTGGGGAGAGTTTATGGCAAGGGATATGAAGTACTGATGTCACTACGGAGAGTACCTTTCAAGGGGTTAGAGGATGTATCATTAACAATGCTTAACACTGCTCTATCCATCGTCCCAATGCTCATGCAGTCTTCAAGCGTCCATATCTTTCTCTCAGTCTGACAATGTTCCCATCTCCGAGTCCCCCGTCATCTTCCCGATGCTGGTCTATGCGCTAAGCTTTGAGAGCATCCCTTATCTCTTACCACCCTCCTTGTTTTTGATGTCCCTCGGGTTTCTGCCTGAGTATGAACACACATGGTGCCGCTGTTGGCATCCGTTGCTCCTCACTGACTACTCTCAATTTATACATATATGTTTCAGGGCACGATACTTTCCCTCGTGGTATCATTATCAATGGGGAGAAAGAGATCAGACAATAACTACTTTCTTTTGTTAAATTCTGAAGTACATCATTGCGATATCTATACATCTGATGATACTTTTTCAACCCAACTTAGTTTCAAGTGGAAAAAAGTATACATCAGTTACGGCAAGAGTAATTCTACTGGAGGCTTTGATTAAAAGAAATAAACTATTTAGATAGTATCTGAGGAACGAATGTGCTAAGAACTGTTTCCAGCTGCGAGACATAAAGAAACAAAAATCATGTGCACTGTCACACACACACACACACACACACACACACACACACACACACACACACACACATACAGACAAACAGACAAAATACATCAGCCACAGACAATCTGAGAGCGTAAATAAAAACAGATACCTCTGCAAAAGAGAAAAACAGGATGAAAATTCAGACAGAAAGACGGACGACAATCAGGCAGGGCGACAGAGAAGTAACGACTTCATCACAGTCGCTCTGAGCATAGCATTACTATCCACATGATGTCCAGCCCGTCTATAACACGGCGCGGTAAATGATGCTGACTTATAATGAGATTCGACACTCTCTTCCTATGGCCACATCAGTTACCAGCAACATATGTCGCAAAGGGCCATTATATAATGCTTCCCAGTACAGCATTCACCCTTATCTTTTCCAGTCTCGTTTTTACTCTCCTATAAGCGTAGCGTATAGTGGCTCTGCCCTTAAAAGGGAGTTTTAGGGAGCTGTGTTGGACGGTGTGGAGGGAGGTACTCATTTCAGCAGCGTTAGAAAAACAGGAATATTCCCTGAAACACGGCTACATGATCTTTTTTTTTCCCAACCCAGTTTCAAGTCTGGCTGAAGTTCATTCCTTTCCTCCTGGAATTTACAGCCGGTGGAGAACGAGTTTGAAGCAAATGGCTCCCGCTTTTGCCTTGGTTCTTTGTTGACGATCAGCCGATGTGTGGGGAAATGGGGAGAAAAAAATTAAGATTTCTGGACTATGTTGGAACCCGTGACTGACCGTGTGGTCGTCCAGCTTACTGCTTCCAGGAGGACACGAGCCAGACGTCTCGGAAGGGAGAAAGAATGGGAACACTAACTGTAAGGTATTTCTCTGATGAGATTTAATCGGTAGTTGAGAAATATACGGGCGACTTGCAGGTACTATAGGGGCCATTTTGAAGGAAAGAGAAAACCTGATGGTACGAGAATTAGATTAGGGTGTCAAAGCTAACCGAAATGTTGGTAGAGCTCGAAAACATTGGATTTAGATGCATTAGATTTTTCTTCGTCTTGTTCATTCTACCTTGCCATACCCGTGTGGAAATTAGACGGGCAACTTTGTGACGAAGATATAATGGCGGACCTCCCAGCCGCCCAGCACTTATAATGTACCATAGATCAAAAAAAGTAATAGAGTTCGATAAGAAGAGAGGAAGAGAGAGAGAATTCCAAAAAGAACATCGCGGTATAACAGAGAGGATTAAGTCTCGCTGTTGCTGCCAGAGTTATAGAGGAAACATCGACCTCAGCAACAGCATGCTCCTATTTTCATCATTTTTGTTTCTTCCTCGATTCTACTAACCTTAAACCTATCTACAGCAGTCATACCAGTTGCTAAAAATGGGAGCTTGAGTTATGGACTCAAAGTGTAAAGGAAATTTCTGTTACTGTATCAACTGGGTCATTATTCGTGTATTTAGTCAATGGGAGACGTTAAAAAGCAACTATCAATATCTAAAATGACCAACACGTATAAAATTTATCATGAGTCCGAAACAGAAGCCAACGCTATTGACATAAAAGACTTGGGAATTACTTCTGATATCCCGGAACGAGAGATTCGGAATACAGTCCCCCACGTATTCGTGAAGACTTCAGAACGGACCCTGCCAGCAAGATATAACACCATGATGTGGCTTTGAGCGCACCGTCCTCGCCAACTTCACGGCCGGGATTAAGGCAGATCTTGCTTCGAATTTAGCTATCCGTAACAAACAGCTTTGACCCCAGATACCGACTGTCAGATAATTCGCCCCCCAGTGTGTAGCTATAAAACGCTGTGATCAAGCCGACTGCCGGAAGCTGGAAGACATCCTGGTGATATTTCTCGAGTATTTACCGATTCTAATGATATCAATTCCCTCTCCAGCGGGACTGGCAGAGCTATACGTACACTGTAAAGCCAGATGGAAGCTCATTACGAGGTGATTTTGGCTATGCATCTTTAAGACGATGATATTACATGTGGCTATCAGATTAAAGCCCCCTCAGATCAGCCCTGCATCATACTACACCCGAATAAAAAGCTGAAGAGATTCTTTTCTAAGCCAGAGGAACTGACCTTCGGGAGCGCTTGGCAGACTGTCCCACCGGAGACTCATAAGGATGAATCGAACCAGATATTCCACAGTATATATAAAGAAGAATCTTTGGCAGTTGGTGATATTGATACGAAGACTACATGAAATTTTAGGGGCTAAATATCCCATTGACCCAAATGGCAAAACGGTCAAGTAATCGGCCAAGAAAAAGGTCTTGCTGACGGACGTGTGTGATTCTGCAATACAAGCTGGACTTGCCCTGACACCTGAGGCTCAACCTTGACATCGACGACTCTGTGACATGCCGTGCACCACATGTCACGACTTCGTCACACGGAGGAGTTTAACTATGAAGAGGTATCAAAAACCAGCTTAACAAAAACGTAGAGTAAGCTCAACAGATAAAAAAGTCTTTAACAGGATGGATTGCATAGCTTGTCTTGAATATGCTGGGTTTCCCTTTACCATAACAATACTTAATGCCGGCCTAAGTGATTGTGATAGGAAAAAAGTCTCATATAATACAAGAATAGCAAGCCTAACATCACTAATAAGTCTTCTTCATGGGGAGCTTCACTCGACAACTGGCTGCACCGATCTGCACCTTCTAAGCTTAAAGATGTGAATCTTTTTAAGTACTGGAAAACACACATATTTTCAATACATCACACCCGAAAAAGAAGAAAAAAATATATATTCTTCTGAGTAGTTAAAACTGAACAATGTTTATTCACTCGACGACAAAATGCGAGTGTATTCCTATATTTTTTTCCACTAAATATTCTAACATTGTTCCGAGCCATACGTGTTCTCTGAATATAGATACGGGATGAAACCCCAGTGAAGTACCCAGTCAACACCTTTACATTATGATGCAAATGTTCCTATCCTCATCCTTCAATAGAGGGTATCCTAAACCAATCCCAAAATGAACTTTTCGCATAGAGTCGAGCCTACATGTCGCTTTTAAATCAGTTACCCAAGCTGGATTATGAAGTCAGGTTGGCTCTGTGTCGGAAAGAGGAGGCAAAGTGCTTCCCAAAGCAGACCCAGAGGCTTGTTTGTCCACCAGCTTTCATTCCGTTAAAGCGATAGCGACACCTATATGGGCCCAGGCAAGGTCTGTCCTAACGTATAGTTGTTGGGTTATTGCTGCAACAAACAACAGTCTCTCTCTCTCTTGCTGTCGACACCACTAAAAGATTGGGAGTTTCTGTTAGGGAAATTCTAACTTATCTTTTTTCTCTTTGTGTCCTCTGTGTGTGATTTCGTTTCGTGGTTACTATATGTATCACGTAGGCAGAGTTTTACGCCCGTGTTGGCCCGTCATAATCTCGTACGTGTGCCATGTCTTTACTCCTATATACATACATAAAGACAAGTTAGAACCTGAGGTTCATTTGTGCGGTGGCATTGAAACTCCACGACTCAACCAGTTACCCCTCTCTTGACGTCGCGAGATCCGTTTTCTTCCGGCAAACCTTCAAGGAAGCATATGAGAAAACGGATGGTGAATAGAATATGGGAGTACGATACAGAACTTGCAACAGCCACGTTTGCCCTGCTGTTTAGTAGTATTGACTGGTGGCAGTTATATTGAGGTAAAGTAGCATAAAAGTTATAGGGCGGTATCATATATGCATTAACTATGGTGATACGAGAGCGAAAGAATCTAAAGAGGAATATGGTTTTAATTCCCCGCCTTTCTCGTGCACTAGGACCAAAATAACTAGCAAATAAAAGTGTGGATTATTAGCAGTTGGCATAGGGATTATTTCTAGTGAGGTATAATTAGCCTACAGGGTTTGTTACAACGTAGAGTGGAGCTGGAGCCGAAGAGTCGGGGGTCAGAGGTCATGGGAGGGAAGATATGGGTCAAACATTATGCTGTAGTTGCCGGGCTCTGCCTGCAAGAGTCAGCTTTGGTGAGGCTGTTTTCATTTGGAGTACAGTCTCGTCGAAGAACTTATATCTCTCCAAAAGAGTCTCCATTTCCCTGCATCTGGAAGCAGCGCACCATTTCGATTGCAGGAGACTTTGGGAACGTCCTAGGTGAAACCTGGACTCACAGAGAAATTGGTCCTGGGATAATTAGAAAATTAATAAGGACAATTATAAGACAATAATCCGAAACACAATCACAGGTTGCAAGATCAATGAAGTTGCAAGCGATGTGTGACCCATAGGGGTCAGGTGAGCTTAACAAGTGTCATGCTTATGAAGCACACACAGGAAAATGCATCGAGAAAGTGACAATTATCAACAAAATGAAAATGAGTGGAAAGCGAATAATGGCAGACGTGAAATATAAAACCGATTTTTCTTTTAATGTTAGCAGAGACGGCACGGGCAACGGAATACCCTTAGTAATCAAGGCCATCCCATTAACGCTATATACAGAAGCCAAACCAGGTACCCAATCTATCGACAAAAACCCTTGGGGCTACTGATCGGGTGGTTTGACTGTGGATCTACTGCCCCGACCAGGATTCGAACCCTGGGCGGTCAAGGCCATTGGGTGCCTATGAAACTCTCATATGATGTGGAAAAGACAAGGATGATAGTGCCCTAGAGTACTGTTTGGCTCAGCTCTCAAACAACGTCGGAGGCAGGATATTGTGCATTCCCGTCTAGGAGTCCTGGAACATCCTTGAATACCCAGGGTCTTAGCATTGGCCAAGGACTGTTATGAGTGGAGGGCTTAGCTGGAACGTGAGCCGTACCACTGACGTCGTCAGCACGTGCATGACCTGGCAGGTGGGTATGCAGATGGAAGGAGGAGCGACGCATGACGACTCCCACACAGACTAACCTGCCCCTTCCTGCATGTCTGCAGTCCACAGCTAAGGAACGCGCCAGAGGGACCTGCACGTGTAAATGACGTGGGTGGGTCAGGCGTGCTGACTTCACCGGAAAATGAACACTGTGACACTGGCGTGTACTGCCAGTCGACGCAGGCAAGTAGACTGTCTGGAATGATTTAAGACGAACTGGAAGCGTAGAAGAGTGACAAGCCGTGCAGTGGCACTTAATGTGTAGGTTTAAGCACATTATCCTCATGCTGTGTTATACGAATTATTGTTATTGTGACACGAAAGACTAACCCACTTTGATTCTGAACACATTTACGTGTTTCTTCTCATACTTTCGATTATCTTTATACAGAATTCCTAACCTTGATGGTTCCTATCCGGCTGTATTGATATCATATGTTTAGTATATTACAGCACCTTACTCCATGTAAAGGTGATTCTGCACACCATGGGTGACTTGTATGGTGTCTAGACATTGAATGCCCTCGTAAATGCATACAATCTTTCCCTAGCCAACAGGAAGTGGGTGATCCTCAAACCTGAACGTCTTCAGATAAATTAGGTTATCATGCTTATCAAGAGGTCAATTAACCGCAGTTCTGGGAACCCATCGTGGCGCACTTGCCTTAAGGGCACGACTGGCTAAAGTAACTCTGAAGAGACTGTGTATTTACTTCGAAGGTGAAACTCTCTCTTTCCACTTGCCACTGACCTCTCCGGTGACCTTGCACACACACACACACACACACACACATACACACACCCACACACACACACATACACACAAGGATAATCACACTTAAGCAAGAGTTCTAATGGTTATTTAACTCCTGCGGAAGTGCGATTATCCTTTCATGGAAAAAAGCAGGTCAACATAACGGACTAATTTGATCATATATATATATATATATATACATATATATATATCAGCACTAATTGTACGAAAGCAATCAGGCAAATCGGTAAATTTAAACATGTAATTTGTTACTTTCCAAAGCGTAGCTATTGGAAATCCAGCAATCTAGCATTGCGAATTCCTTCTCACATTACTGTTCCGAGTCCGACAAAAAACACGAATCGTTGAGCTCACAACAGAACGCAGCTCTCACTCGGCGTTTATTCATCTGTATACCCATTCTAGTCGTTGCTCCAAGTCGTATACTATGCATTCTAAAAAAGATTTCCTTCCAAATTTTGTCATGCTTTTAGAGCAAATTCAACTCCACTGAATCTATCTCTTCTCCTTTAATAGGATCAATTATCAGCGATTCTATAACCATATACAATCGGGGGTCTCATCAGAAATGGGCTTTATTACATTCTATCATTTCCATATGTCAGAAGTAGCCGATGGGTCACAGGCTAATTCAGAAAACCTTGTGAAAGGACATGTAAGACATGGCTGAGGTTCAACAGAAGGTGTTGGGGGGCAGTGGGGAATTCTGTATTTACAGTCGTCATTCGCAGTGTATCTGAAGGAAAATAAGGTGCCATGCGTGAATTACAAAGAAAAAGATTGGTGAAAGTATCGCTGACGTTATCTTTAGTGTGATAATTATGTAAGGGAACAAACAATACAAATAAAAAGGTACAGAAATGAGGCTACAGAAAGAAAGGCCAGAACCTTGAAATCAGGTTCAATATTACACGACTCGTTCTCTTGTCTGAGAATGTCATATGGCCATTCAACCGTTATGACGCTAAGCTTCCGCGTTTGATGATCTCATTGATGCAGGATTGGGTCCCAGAGCCCAAAACCACATCAAAGCCAAAGGAAAGAGGGGATCGAGGTCTCAGACCTTAGGATTATGAGTTGGAGATTGAGATGCGGTATTTGTAAATCATTAGACATTCTGACTAGAACTTAGGAAAAATAATTACGAAATATCTCATTTGAAACACCGCCTCCACTTACATGGGACGGATCAAGAACATGGAAGTCTCAAAACGCATCTTATGTACTTTTATGAAGTTTTAAGCCAGTGAAAGTAAAGGTACTTTAGGTTCGGATGGATATGGAGATCGAAGTATTAGTTTGCTGGAGGTTTAATAGGAATAATGCAAACAGGTGAAGATCAGCAGAAAAGGAAAAAGCTCAATCAAGTTTCAGCACTGTCAGTCAACCTAATCACCTTTTATAAACAACCTGTAGTATGAGCACTTTAAATCCATCCATTGGCTGGACAGAAGGCTAAGGACCGAAATAAAATTTCCGCACTGACTTGCTCTTTCACCACCGCATACAAGCACTACTCTTTGCTGACAATCTCAGATCATCTAATAAATCTAAGCCTTCAGCATCTCATACAATGTCTTTCCTTTATTTCTCACACGGTTTGTCTCTACTTGTCTTACGTTACCGGAGACAAAAATGAATCTTCAGGAAACACTACTCTGTCTCATGTTACGCATGTTGTGTGGATGCGAGTTTCTGCCCTCGAATAAAGAGTGGACATGTTGCAAATTAAATGCCATAGGACCATATGTAACTTGAGATGAACTGATCATGTAAGGAATGATAGTCTCAAAGAAAGTTGTGCTTGGATAAGTAGTCTGACAGAGAGGATAGATCAAGGTGTGTTGAAATGGTTCGGGCTTATAGAAAGGGTACGTGAAGAAAGACTGACAAAGAGGATGCATTGTGTGTCAGAGGTGGAAGGAGGAAAGGGAGACAGTGAGGAACATGGAAAACGGAGTGACAGAGACTTTTAGATTTTCTAATAATGGACATTCAAAAAGGCGAGAGGCGTGCATTGGATAAAATGAACTGGATCGATGCGGTATATGGGGGGCAAATGATGTAATTGGAATGATTCAGGAAAGATTAACTGATGAAAATTTATGAAAGAGTGAGTTCGAATGGAGAGAACATGGAGGATGTGGAATATCAAAGATACTTGACAGTGGACATGGCAGTGGATTGAGCCATGACAACTTGATTGAGCCAAAAAACAGCTGTTGGGCTAGAGTCCAGGATGCAATAACGAGTGTGTGGAAAGATAAGTCATTGTGTGTGGCGGCAAAGACAGGTGTTATACAGATGCGAGGGGTGGGCCATAGATGAAAAAGTACAGAAGGGTGTGCAAGTGTTGGAAACGAAGTGCTTGAGGACCATGTGTGGTGTGAGGAGGGATGATCGAGAGTGATAGGGTAAGAAAAAGGCATGCTAGAAGGAAGGGGATGATTGAGAGAGTGGAAGGGGTTGTGCTGAAATAGTTTGAGCATTTAGGAAGGTATATACTTCAAATGTAACGGGAAAAAAAGTAGACGATGGGAGATGAAGATGGAAGGATGGAGTGAAGGATGTTTTGAGTGATCATCACCTAATCATGCAAGAAGTTATGGGTATGCATGTCGAGGGGTTGAACTAGAGCATGGGAAGCGGTCAGAGGATACCACAGAAGGGCCATGGTAGCGCATTATGCATGACATCTGCAGTGCGGATGTGAGCAAATGAGGCAATTCTACGTCTGTTCCTTGCGCTACCTCGCTGTTCAGAACACATCACTCATCACTCCAATCACCATTTCCACATATTCCAAAACCCTTCGTGCCCATGTTGCAACTATCGTAAAGACAACACCGAGCACTTATTACTCGACTGCCCTGCAATTTTCGCACATAAGACACACTAGCAATATCACAACACTTTATGACTTATGATCCCAACCGGTGAACATGGCCAGCTCCCCGAGTGCTGCAGAAGCCTACAAAGGATAGAAGGGACCCCTAGTGCAGGAAGGTAAGGTGTGCATTATATAT
>JAUUDW010588681.1:0-11874 GCA_032361385.1 Panulirus guttatus | reverse complement strand
ATTAGGGTTGGTTGGGTTGAGCTCGGAAAGGAAGCTTAGCTTTTTCCTAGGCTAACGTAGAGGGAGCGACCGCGGGAAAATTTGCTGAACCGCACCATTCGTTGGGGCACGTTAGGAAAAAATGAACTCCGGACCGTAGATTCTTTTTTGGTTAAACTGGCGACGCCAGCGCCGCCTGCTGCAGTAACGTGCGTGTCCGTTCCGGTGTCTGGTGTAAATAAGGATAAAGCTCCCTGTTTTGTCCCAGTACCTAATGTAATAGTGGCAGTCATAAGGTCGAGCTGCCGGGGAACAGAGCGAGGGAGGTTGGTCTCTAAGGGAGAGGATGGCCCGGTCCACTCCAGCCCGCACCGTGTACTGTACATCAGAGAGGATGGCGCGACGGCCAGCGACTGCAAATGGCCCCAGAATATTTACTGCCGGTCTGGGTCAAGCTTGTAAAGGGAGAATAAACACGAGTGTCCCCCCTTTCATAAAACATTCAGGAAACGCGAGGTATTGGAAAGAGTTTTTCATGCCTGCGAATCCTCCATTTTCATGTATCTTTTAATTTGCCGTTACCGTGATCTTTTAACCCACCCATTCCCCCATTCCCCTACCCATGAGGGTAGTGAAATGTAAGACGTCTCAGGACGTTATATTAAACTTCGGTGTATTCCCGTGTCATGCGGTGTACAGTACCAGCCATTCTTGCCAGCAGACGCCTTCCTGATCACTCCCTTTGCATGTCAAGGGCATTTGTCAAGTAGGACTTGTGTTCCTGTTTTTTGTGGACCGTCACACAAACACGTAACGGAAGGAATATAGAATTGTTCCTCCTTCGAAAGATGGCGTAGTAAATAATCATCCACAAAAGCTCTCTTAACGTAACATAGATGTATATTTGTTTCAGGAAAGACGTATTAAATGGCAGGATCCAACCCACGCTAAAAACATCAACAAAAATATAACAGCATCGTGTCTTTGTTCCCAGACAGACGATGACCGGGAGTGACCTCGGGATTGAGAAATGCGAGACTGCTTCCTTGCGGTATGCCTAAAGCCCGATGAGAACTCCCTCACAGAGACGTAGGCATCTCCCCCTCCCCAACACGAGACAACGTTAAGATGGTGATTAAAACTTTCCCAGAATACATGGCAGCTTCGTAGGTTCTTCCACAGGAGATTAACTCTTCGTGGAAGTCGAATTTTTCGTAAAAGTAAAGGCTATAGTGACGGCCAGAAAATTGTTGCGAGATAGCTTTATTAAGTGTTCACTGTTTTTTTTTTTTCCCGTTATTAACACAGTTACCGAAGGAGGAACTGTTTCCAAGGGTGGTTGGGAATAACACATACGAGGAAGAGGCGGTACGCCGAAAGCCGAGGGTCAGCGACCACGGTCGGATCTATCGTACGACATCTGTTTCAAGACGTACACGACTCCCGTTTGCAGTGCACAGAAAGAGAATGTAAGTTGCCGGGTCGAGCACGGAGGTACATCAAGATGTGATAACTCTAAGATGTGCTGAAAATGAGGACAGGAAGAGAACACGGAAGCCAGAGGTTAGGTCAGGTGCAGACTTGTGTCCGGAGAATGACGGTATAATTTCCCTCTGATTCGAAGTGAATGAATTTCACTAACCCATTCCACGCATTTTGACGCGAGAATTAAACACACTTGTATAATTTCACTGCAGTGTCACTTGCCGCGCCGCCGTTGAATAGATACGGATACTTGGACTTTGTACAGAGAAAATGACGAAGAATGGACAAGGATGTCTTACATGTCGTGACCCAGCTGACGTGGAAAAAAAATATCCGGCGATATCTTGGCTGGTCGCCCTCAGAGCCGCGGCCGCAGCAGAGACCAGGCAAGGACTTGGTCCGTTACCCACTGCCCCGCCCTTCCACGCGCTCCACCCTTCGCCCAGGGTTCACGACAGGCACAGTCGAGTCGTAGAAGGGTCTTGTGGTCAGCTCCCAGAAGGACCACAGCTCATCGGGTCGAGGCCCCAGCGGCAGCGTACACTGGACACACCACAACCTTTCCAATGAATAACAGATCTCACCATGGTAGTGCTCTTTTATCGATTGGACGATATAGAAAAGCTGCAGGCGAGGGGGCCCATTTCTCCGATATTTATGCCTTCAGGTGCTCCCATTGACTTCGGGGTGGATCAGGTGCTTTATAGCTTCTCGACTTATTTTCCAGCACAACCGGCGTTATTATATTTTTGGAAGCTCTCTATGCCTTCTTGAGTGTGCATCATACTTGTAGCTCACCGGAATGACTCATATCTCAAAACCCTTTTGTCAAAGGAGTGACGAATGCTTAGGTGAGTGTTAAGTCTGTATTTATTGTATATAGAGGCGCGGTTTAGTCATTGGTGCAGAATGCGATGCCTGTTTTGTATCTTTCAACGTGGGTTGAGTAAGACTGACCTTTGATTCGTCGATGGGGATGCCTGGCTTTGTTTACGAAGAATTCTCACGTAATTCTCAGTACTATTCTTCAACTTAAACTAGAAACTAGTCAGTACTGCTTTAAACATACCTATCCCGTCATCGTGTGGATTCTTCATCTCAACGTCAGTAGCCAATACTAGACCTAGTTTCGGACTATTATTTTTTTTTATCTAATTGCCTTTCCCTCTCTGTCGAGGTAGCGACAGGAACAAAGGAACAATGGCTTCGTTTTCATGCGTCCAGCCTCGGCCTGTTATGTATACTGCACCGATACCAGCCAGAGTCAGCCATCCTCAGCTAAGGTCCACAGACTGATGTATAGTGTACCATTATTGCTTCAGTTTATACTGCTGCTGCTTTGATGAACATTGCTTCACAGTGGCCGATGCTTGTGGATTGAGCGTCTTCTCGAGTTTTCATAGTTCTCACCGCTGTTAAATGTTGTAACACTGACTGCAGTGTGACAAGCCATTTCTGGGTTATTTTTGAATTGTAGATCTTATAATAGCCTTTCTCATAGGTTTTTTGTTGACCAAAGGCATTTTTACTTAGAACCGAATTTTCCTTACCCGCGACTTTATCAACACTGTTACTCGGATGTACCTCAGCTGCAAGAGTGTTTCCACGTAGTTTCGAATAAGATCAGGTACAGTGTCCACTAAAATCTCTCTTTCTGTCTATCACATATATTTTCCAAGGCGTTTCACGGGTAAGATTTACAGTGAGTACAAGCATATGACGCTGTCAGGATGATATCATCGTACATCTGGTCGTTAAGACTAGTGTGTCTAACGGTGTGAGCTCCAGCAACCCGCCTCATTGTGCCTTAGGCTATCTTGTGGGAAGAATGTTCTTGCTGTATTCCTCCTGTCTGCCAGTTCATTTTAGGAATTTTGATTCTGGGCGCTGTATTTCTTTAACTTGTGCTTCAAGTTGGTTAAGTCGTACCTTGCTAAGGTTAAGAGAGCCCGAATTCTCGTACGGAGGCAAGAAAATGTGGATATACTGTATACATCTAGGCGGACTGGGTGCACTGAACACACGATCAGGTGGTTGCTTCCTGCAACACCTCATCAGTGCCTCGGCTCATTCAGGTGATCAAGACCCTTTGGACCCAAACCATATACCTAGAATACTTAGGGAACCTTGTCAGTTCCGCGTCCAGACGTCTGCAGGTGGTAATCACGGGCGAAGGAGAGATGACAGAGAACTAAAATGTAAGTGACGTCGCCCTTGAAAATATATGGGGAGGCGGACAATATTTTTTTTGTGGACACTAGGGTGAAGTCGGGATGTGCCGCATATCTCATTGCCTGCTTGAGCATCGCTAACCACCATGTGATGGATTTATGTGGTAAGGAAAATGATTAAAGTATTTTTTTGAACAACTAGGATTTCCACATTATCGTTTGAAAACGTACACTCCACTCCACTCCCATCTCCTCCCCGGCAGCACAGACCAGACTTGGCCTTAAAATATCTTTTCACATCCACTAGCCGGACGTGGACCAAACCCAGCCACGCCAGCGGTCGAGTCCCATTAGGCAGGACACGCGGCCCATGGCAGGAGTTCAGGAAAACGTCAGCAGCAGAGGCCACCACACATCCCTGGGGGTGGCCGGGGGGGGGGGGTGAGGTGACCAGTTAAGGGCTGAGACTAATGAGGCGGCCATAACGCGTGGCAGTGTTCGATTCGGTGCCGCACTTCGTGAGCAAAGGCCGCGTCAGCCGACGAGTAACGAGTTTGCAGAGCGAGGCAACAGCCGGCGTGCTGGCACGGTAACTGGTATCGCCATAAATCGTCCCACGAATTGGAATGATGGCCTCCGCTTCAAACGGGCCTGTTTTCCTCAGGGCGAGGAGAGATACCCGTCTTCTTCATCGTCGAGATGGACGATGAAGGGGGGACCTGGGACTGAGATCCACAACAGTGGGCTTGTCTCCTGAAATTACCATCCGGAAACCGAATGTGGCGGAGTAGAGACAGGAACAGAAGGACCAAGTGCTCCGCAGCACAGCTTGGTGGAACAGAACTGATAACGATCCAATGATATCAGTGATAAACTATGTATACACATACACACGCACACGCACACACACGTGAGTAAGCGGATGAGGACGGGGCCGGGCGGGCTGGGCGGTGATACACATCACCATAAAGTGAGGGGAATCACTTCCTCAGATGTTTATCGCGGTGGCCGACGGTACGGGCTGGCCGGGGTCTAGCAGCAGACGAAGCCCAGTTACAGTAGGGGCTTAAGCTGGAGGAGAGGGAGGGGGGGGGAAGAAGAAGGAGGAGGAGGAGGAGGAAGACTGTGCGAGAGGTGCGCGCACATCCGATCATGTGTGCACGCCGTGCTTGCTCTGCCCTATGACATAACCCTGTTTTCCGGAGGGGCTTTCCTGTAAACCCCGCGACGCTGTCTGCCTCCAAACGTATCCGATGGGGTGGAGGGGACTTGGTGTACCAGGCTGTTGGGATGCTGATGTTCTCTCAATGCTGTTATGTGCAGCCCAGGTTGGTGTGGTACACCTTAATTAGAAAGTGTCCGGGAGGCTTCACGCAGTGTTGTGAATAATTATCTGGTAGATGAAACAGACGTAGGCCCCTGGCGTGTGTGCTGTTTTTCTAACATTTTCCAAAGCATCTCTGCCCTGTAGAGTAACTGGTTTGTACGTGAATACCAGTCTGTCCTGTGAAGAACTAGTCATCTTCGTGTGCTGGTTAGGAACTAAGCACTCCAGTATTTTTCATGAGTGAGTTTTGGGGGGATTGTGTTTTGAAGAGGAAGTTGAGAGTTTATGTGAATAAAAAGTAACGTAATGAGGTTTAGCAGAGTGGATGCCGGTCGGTTGGAGAGCGAGTTTGTGCGTAGTGTGTACGTGGAGGAAGCGGGGCTGTTTTAGTTACCTGGATGTGGATATGACAGCAGATGGCACGTATGGATGCTGAACTGTATCATAGGGTGGGTGCGAGGGTATTGTCGCCCTGGGTGCATTGAGTGTGTGGAGAGAGAGAGAGTTCATTGTGTGTGACGGCAGAAATTGGAATGCTATAGGGTGTAACTGTAGTCCCGAAGGGCTGAAGATCTGGTAGTTTTAGAGATAAAACGCACCGAATAAGCGGGAACAGCCGTCCTGACCGCTCACCAATGGGCGAATGAATCGTTTTTGGGTACGCGCTATTTACCTATGATGGAAAAAAGTTTGGCGCGTTCTGCCGAATTCTGCTCTGTGGTGTCTGCTCGTTAGGTTCGTTCATACTAAAATACTCTGTAAGTCCGGACTCCCCATAACAGCCTGTTTCACCGACAGACTCATCACGACAATTTGGACTCAGACTGAGCGATGGGAGTAGAGGACCTGTATCGATGTGAGGTATACGTAAGATGAGTTCTGCTGGCTCTTAGAGGGCGATATTATTGGAAGAGCTGGGTATCAGCGCTGATACTGTGGTGACTCGTGGTCGTATTTCAGATGGAACAGTTGCTTCCATTCACGTGACATGATTTATGTGACCTGGGAAGTGTAAAGAGCCCCCGTGCCCTGTGGGTCGCCCCAGGAGAGTGGGACTGGAAAGGTAAAGATGGCCCTCGGAAACTTGCAGGCTGTAAACGCTGTGCGAGGAAGTTTGCAAGTCATGGAGTGAGACTTCTTTCCAAGCTTCAGGCTGATAGTCTTTTTTTTTTCTTTACTGTTTTGGTTGACTAGGTCGAAAGCTTTTGTGGCCACCGAAGGTGAGAACCACAGATGTCTTGCATCGTTGTAGGTGTCGGAAAGTACAAGATGATAGGTGGTTGGGCAGGTAGTCTTATTACCAAACTGCTGAGGTGTCTGTGGGACATGCAGTGTCTGTTAAAGCCCAATCAAATACAGATTTTCACAGATTAAGGTTTGGGATCACTGTGATGGCAGTGGGGTCGCAGTTTTGAGAAATTATAGGCTCGTTGATGTCAGTTTACGGGGAGACGAACGAAGTCCTCCAACTAGCAGGGCACTGTGACTGTTGCAGTGGCAGCATTGGTGACGGAACAGTAGCGTTTGGATGGTTCAGTGGAAAACAGCCTTGTTGCAGTGGTAGCACTGGTGACGGAACAGTAGCGTTTGGATGGTTCAGTAGAAAACAGCCTCGTCCAGTTTCACACGTTAAGTACAGGGAATGTTCTTGGCGAGTTTCCAAGTGGTGGATATCCTCTGTGTCGGGTTGTTCTCGTTGTGGGTAATGCATGTTGGTGTATGGGGTCGACGAGTTGGTACGGGCGCGACTCAGGGCCTTGATACTGAGCGCTATCGTGGATTAACGTGATGGTCCACGAGTAAGGAAGAAGGAGAAAAGGTGTGTGTGTGTGTGTGTGTGTGTGTTTGGGGGGGGGGGGAGTATAAAATAAATATTTACTACGACGATTACCGGCCATAACGCCCCGTTGAGGAAACTGCTTGGGTGATGAACGATTTGTGATAGCCTTCACTGCTTCCTCAGGTGATATTTTGAGAGGATACTGGGTTCCAAAAGGATGCAGTCCTGGATGGACTGAGGTGGTGGTGGTGGTGGGGGGGGGGGTATATGTGGGGAGAGTTGTTTGTGGTGGTGATGGCAGGGCGATAGTGGTGATGGACTGGGTCCGTGGTGGTGTTGGTGATGGTGATAGAGGTAGGAACTGCTGGAGGAAATCGAGTCTCCAGGGTTTGTAGCCTGCTGGTGGTGATGAATGACTGATGACGCGTGATGAGCGTAGTGATGATGAGGTGTTGAGTATAGTGATGAGGCGGCGTTGAGTGCAGTGATGAGGAGGTGAATGTTCTGTTGGAGCCATGATGCAAGTAGGTATGGTGGAAACATAACGTCACGCTGTGAAGTAGAGAAGAAGGAAAAAAATCAAACTATTAAAAAGAAAATAGATAAATTTATATGATTAATTTTTTAAAAGAATTCTGCGATAAAGTTGATAACGCGAAAACGCCACGCTGAAGGTGTGTGTGTGTATCTTCCTTTGTCGGACGGTTCATGTTATCAGTGTGGCTGTCCCATCGACTGAGTGTGATGATAGGTGATGATACGTGCCAAACAGGCATTTTCCATGCGTCCGAAAACAACACGGTGTTCGGTCGAGAAAACTCTCGACGCCACGAGGATGATGAATACAGGACTGATTATAACGCCTGAGAGAGGTGTCTCGAGGTCTTCGGGGGGTGTGACGGCGTCGAGCTAAACACCCGCGGACTAAAACAGGAGCTTTGGAATCCGCCGTGACGGGCTGTTTAATGTGGTCTCTGAAAACAAGGCATGCAAAACCAGCGCTGACTCAGTTCGTCATTCTTCTTATTCCGACTCGATATTTGCGCTGGTGTTTGCTGACGTCGCCGCATACACCGCAGAGAAATTCATGAGTAAGGACATTTTGAAAAGATCCCTGAGCACGCATCGACTCGGTAAAGCTTGGTTCAGCGTTCATTAGGACGTGGTTGCATGAGAAATATATTGATTCGAACTCGGATGATAAAGGCTGGCGATGTCCTTAAACCTCCTCCATACGGAGATGGCGTGCTGCCTTCCTGGAATTGAGAGGCTGGGACGATCGTCAAAGAGTTGGATTCACGGCGAAGCAGAATCGCTGTTGGAGACATCACGAAAAACTTAGATGGTTGCGGGGAGCTAATCCCGTGTGTTAACCCAGTAGCAGCAGATGAATGGACTCAGAAACGCCGGTGGATTTTCGAAAAAAGCAGTTAAACACTATCCTTCCACGGTGTACCCAACCAGCCAGGTTGCGGTGTGGTGCGTTGTCAGACCTCGGAAGATCAGACGGCCTCCGTGGATCGGGGTCCACATTACGAAAACATGATCGCAGATTGGGGCTGCCCGCGCCGAAACCAGGGTTGAGGTATACGAAAGGGAAGGAAGGGTAAAGGTGTGATGGTAGCTCTGAAAATGGCTCTACGGACGGGTGAAGTCCTTTTCGAGTTAGATAAGGCTTTAATGGGGTCCCGTTGATGTTTGGTGAAACCTTCGGACAGCAAATTAGGCCGTTTAGGATCGGTTTCGACCTTTGTCCGTGTCAGCGGAAGCCGCTCGAGCATTCCTTGGCAACCGGCCTTTTTGCAGCGAGCACAAACAGTCGTCAGAGGATTTCCGAAGTGCGTGTATTTGTGTGTCAGGTCGTTCATGGGTGGAGTCGGCGCGTTTTACCCCCTGCCGGGAAGTTGCTGTTCCTACTTGTTTTCTCCGGGAGGGGGGCGAAGTCGTGGGAGATGGGAAGCTTTTAAGATTTTTTGTTCTTTGACGACGGTGATGGGTACGTGGAGTCTGGGAAGTTGTGGCTGGCGTGAGGCGAAATGTCGCGTTCAAGAACTGCGTCCGGCGGGAAGCCAGCCAGAATTGCGGCCATACACAGCAGGGTGTTGTTGGGACGTCGGTGTTGAGGCCGGAGGCAGCAGGTGTGGTGGGAAACCAGTGTCGAGGACATAGACAGCAGGTGTGGTGGGACCTGTGTTAAGGCCATAGACTGTGGGTGTGGGAGAGGGGAGGCAACAGGTGATGAGTAGTCTGGGTTAGTTAAGATGATGCTCTTATCAGTCATGTACACCTTTCACGCAGCCGGCTGAGTGGATGCAAGTTTAGGGTTTGGAGAGCGTCCTTGACCTCGAGTAACCGCACGTTGCTTGTTATGTTCTGATAAATCATTGTACGCAGATGTACCAGTGTCTCGTGCGGTCGAACTGAAAGCTGTGGTAGGTGGTCGGTGCCTGTCGAGCTGCCTAGTTCACTAATTTGGTCAATCTGACGGGTATGATAGATAGGTCTCCCAGATTGGAGGGCATGATCGACAGTAAACAGAACTGTGTTGCGCTGAATTAGGACGTGAGGTTCGGTCTTTCAACATTCTGAAGAAAATAGGCTGACGTTTCATCTCCGAGGTATGGAATGTGTCCTTCCCTTACAGTCATACAGTGGTTCACCAGTAGATTGTTCGATTGTTGCCATATCTTTACTCAGGCGTGTTTATCCTCAGCCCTTCATAAAAAGCTACATCACAAGGCCCTTCCCCCAAAAAAGAAATCTTTCTCTCCACGCAACACACGGCAGATATCGCTTATCCCACACCCAGACGACAGTTAACCTTACCTCTGTTTGTCAACACCGCCTCCCGCCTTTCCTCTCCCAAACTTTCAAGGTGAGTTGAGTTGATGGAAGCCTCGTCCCCTCTCCTAGGGAACCATCCCTCACCAGCAGCTGTCCTTTCTTCTTTCGCCACAGTGACTCCTTTCCTTTGGTAACGTCGTAGACCAGCCTCGCCTCGCCTCGCCCCACTAGCCTCCCAGTCCTTACCCCTTCTCCCTCCCTTGCATTAGCAGCTGCTCCTACCCCCCATCCCCTCCCTTATGTCCTTCAGTGCAGCTGAATCCTACCCAGCCTTGACCCGTCCACCTCCCTTGGTAACATGGAACACCAACAGCTGCGCGCTACCCCTCACGTCCATCACTGCAGTTGAACCCTCTCCCTTTCCTCCCCATCTCAGTCCTCCTCCCTTAGAACAGCTTTATTGCGCCACCCTTGCTCGCTACAGCACAGACGCTGTGGCTGGCTTCCCCCAAGCATTTTCTATAAACGCCTGTTGCAAACGATACCCTGTCAAGATCATATATGTCTCAGGTCCTGTAAGACATTAGTGGTTTCGTTTACGTGTTTAATGTTGTATCGATTTTGTTGATTTTTTTTCATAAGAGACATGACATTGCAACAGAGGCAGACAGTGACGAAATGACCGCCAGGAGATTTAAATCATTCTGGAAAGGCAGAGTTTTGAGACCATTGTGCTTCGAGTGGCTGGAACATTATTGGATGTCCGTTTAAAGTCGGGTAGAAAGTAACTTTAATGGATGCCTGTTTAAAGTCAAATAGAAATTCTGCTCGTGTTCCGGCAGGTGTAATTTGTCAGTAATCTAATACGAGGTAAGGCAGGCAGGCAGGGCTGCGAGAGCGGCCTCGTTCAGTTGGACGAATGTAGAATCGTTGTGGGGTGAGAGGAACGGGTGGTTCACAATACTCGCACATGTGCTTAAACTGAGAGTGTCGCCGTAGAGGTTTCCCTAGGATGCGTAGGGCAGTGTATATTGGTGACTGTCGGGGGTGTGTTTTGAATAAGCTTCAGTTTTGTGGGGCTTTGGGATGAATGTGTGTGCCTCATCAGCTGTACAGTCGTTCGGTATTGTTCATCATGCTGGCACGACCGACGACTAGGGCAGTATTTATGAAGCGCTGTCCGCCAACCACAGCGCGAGGCTACCCGAACCTCCCTGTGGTTTGAGCACTCGTACTCCCAGGTGTTCACGTGAGTCCGCACTTGACACTCTCCATTATTTTTTGCCTCTGTCATCGGCCGGTTGACTGTGCACGACGGGCTCATCCTGTGAGCGGTAGCGTAAGAGGATTTGCAGAGAATCTTTGTCCGCAGTTCAAGTCAGACAAGGGTGATAGTCACCCCCCCCCCTTCCCTAGCACCAAGCGAACGTGGACGGAACGAGTCACCTCGTCCTGTCCGTTTCCCATTCCGGATTAGTATCGTTATTTTGTCTCTGCATTGTGATGCTTCGTGCGATGGGGAGTGTGTGACCTTTTTCCATGTTAGTTGAGACGGCACGAGCAACTGGATGCCCCAAATCAAGGCCACTATTACTTGTATCCTACCCTAAGCCAGGTACCCATTTTATCGACTAGTCCGTAGGGGTGGATGAACAGTTGGGGGTGAATGTGGAAAGGGCTACCTCGACTAGGATTCGAACCTTATGCGGGCTAGACCTCGGGAGACCCGTCAGGGCGTCATGGTCAGCAACGCTAACCGGGTACACTAGAGTTTACCCATCATAGACGCCAGGTTGTTGGGGGTGTCTCGTCTCTACACCTAGTTGCTCAGTATCACATTGACCAAGAACGTGGAAGAAGAGGGGCTTTTAAGCGCCTTCCGAACTGGAGGTCACAGCCGGAGTCCAACGTGGAAAGTGGAGCGAGAGGTGGCTAGCGTACCTGAGACTTGAGGACAGAGTCCTGAGAAGCGTGGGTGTGATTCCCTGGCCGAATTCGACACCTCACGGGACGTTAACCCAACTCGGGAGGGTACGGCCACTCTGGTGTGTGAAGGGGTAAGAGAGAGGGTGTTGGAGGGATCTTGGTGGAGTTGAGTGGTGGTGGTTGGAGGAGCGGAAGAATCAAGCTCTGTGAATTGATGACTAGAACTCTTTTGTGTGTATGTATACACACACACACACACAGGGTGATCGGCAACAGTCAGCAGCCCGTGATTCTTACCGTATTCACAAGCCGTCTCCTCCACACCACCTGCACTCCATCACGATCCCTCCAACCCAGTCAACACCCTCTCTCCCTTAACGGATTAGACTGGCTGTGTGTGTGTGTGTGTGTGTATATATATA
>JAUUDW010588018.1:0-11876 GCA_032361385.1 Panulirus guttatus | reverse complement strand
ACGACTACTCCTAACGTGCGGCGTACCACAAGGCACCACGGTGGGCCCGCCCTGCTCCCTCATCCTTGTCAGTGACGAGAAGAAGGTCGATGGATGGATTGATTGAGTGGTTGAGTGGTAAGGGATTACGAGTGTTAGGGGGAGGGGGAGGGAGGGGTCAGCGTCACACGGGCAAGGGCTATATGTTAGCATCTCTTATTTTCAGAATTATTTCGGTTGATTCGTGGGAAGTTGGTCCACGCGAGCGGTGACGATGAAACCCTAACAATGTAGCGAATGTACACGACCTTCAGTCTCGATGGGCAGGCAGAGGGGTCGGTTAGCAAGCTTCGACCAGCGCGTTTAGAGACTTCGAGGCTTTTCAGTTGGGCGCAGGAGGTGGTCGAAGCTGCTTGGTCTTGCCGCGAGAACGGAAGACGCGCGCGCGCGCGTTTGTGTGTGTGTGTGTGTGTGTGTGGTTACGTGTAAATCCGTCGGACGTTGCGGTGTTGAGTCAACAGGAGGCACACCACAAGTGAGCGCTGCGAGTCACGGGCTCACGAGAGAGAGAGAGAGACGAGGGACCCCGTCATAGCCACAAACCACACACACACACGTGTGTGTGTCACCTCGTCGTCGGGTGCCTCAGTGCCACGCTGCGTTTCCAGAATTCTTCGCCAAGTGTCACAGCAGATTGCCGATCGTTCGCAAGCCGCGACGTCGCATGCAATTTTTTTTTTCGACAGTTCTTGCTGGAAATAACCCATGGCATTAAGTCATGTGACGGTGACGGAAAGTTTTCGTACTGCGAGCCTCGTCGTGACGACAAGAGGTTAACCGCTGACGTGACTTACGTGAGATCCGGCCGTGTGCTTTGAGAGCTACTAATTTGCTCCTGTGTTTCGGTCGCGCCAGATTCGTTCCCCGCTTAAGGACCTCAGCCGACCTGTCGTTTGGCGTTAACGTCTTCAGGTCGACGGTACGACCCTCGAGTACGACAGCACGACCTTTGGGCGCGTACGTGGAAGAAACGACCCTTGAACGCGACGGTGCGACCATTGGGCACGACGTAACGACCCTTGAGCGCGACCCGCGAGCGACGGTATCACCCGTCGGCGCAAGTTAACGACTCCCCTGGGCATCGATGAAGGTCTGACCGTCCAGATCGTAATCAGAGTTCGCGTGCCGGTGGTCAGAAGGTTTAAGAAAGACGTCATAGAGTCGGTAACTGCTGATACAGAAGACGGGGTTGTGTGGCCAAGGCATCTTCAGCAGCACTGTGGCCACGCCGTGACTGGGGGTGTTGGTGGCCATCATGCAACACAGGGAGGGCAGGGCGCCGATAGTACGCACGTGCATGGACGCCACAAATTATACCGTCTCCTTTTTGCAGTAAAAGATAACCTTATTTCTCCTCGATCTACCCCCAGCACATGACGAATATCACGGCTTAATCTCCGTGCAACGAGCGAGCAAACTATCTCCGTCCCCGGAAACGCAATTTCAAAGTGGTCTGTAGAGGCTTATATTCCCACCGTGAAGACTAGTGTGCAGCGAACTGGTATTTTTTTTTCTCCTCCGTAGTTCTAATCGCCAGTGGGCTGGCTGGCACCACCACTATCATCGTCTGAGGCTCATTTTGAACAAAGTGCCTCTCCATCGGTGGAGTCCACACTCCACCTCGTCCACCAGTTGCCGGATGCCATTCCACTGGGAGGATCCGTCTCTCTCTCTCTCTCTCTCTCTCTCTCTCTCTCTCTCTCTCTCTCTCTCTCTCTCTCTCTCCCGCACAGCGAGGGACCGATAACACACACCACGGCAGCCAAGAAACCAGTCTCCAGCGAACAGCAGTAGTTTTCGTTCGCTGTGGGAGGAACTGTGCCTCGCTGTCCTCCTCACCCGCGCGACTTCGTGTGCTCGTAGCATCCATTCGCTGGGATGATTCATTGCCAGTGTCATTCCCGTCGCTCACCATAACGCTGATCACCGTCACTCGGCCCCTGAATACACCATCGCCATCACCATCATCGTTTTTCACTGTCGCTGATCTGTCATGAGTTGCAGCATGGTCGTCGCCCCTCCCTCCCTCCCTTCCTTCCTCGACGCTGGTTCGACATGTACACTTGGAGTCTACTCTTGGATATAAGCATAAGTATGCCTCTCTGTGAGTTCAAACTGTTAAGACTTTTCCTGACATTTTTATGGAAATATATGTGCTTGTTTTGGTCACGGGAAGCATTCTAATGTAATATAAATCACTTGCAGGTATGAAGACATGTTTTTTATGTGTGATTTTATCAGAGGAAATGAAATTTATACCCCATGAAGGAGAACTTTATGTTGGAGACATAATGTCATTTTTTAACGAATGTTTTGTAGTTACACAAACCGTTTATTATTATTATTAGCTGTAGAAAACGGACGCCTGGGGACTTTTATTTTTTTTTTCAAATTTTTCAGTTTGCACGTGAGCTTAACGTCGGTTAATTTATATCTCCAGCTGCTTTGTTTACATGTACATAGATGCAAAAATAATTATGTAAATATAAATATATACCTCTATTAATTTGGACAATGATTAGAACTTCATAGATTACATTTCCTCCTTTACATCTTATATTCCCGTATTCCTCCTCACTTTATTTTTTTTTTCATGACATCCTCTTCATCTTGCATTATTTGCTTTCTTCTTTTCTATTCCTCATTGCCTCTTCCACTCCTTCCCAGGTTTCCCACTGATTATGTTTCTTACCTTGGTTCTTTCGTCTTATTTCCTTAGACTGGTTCCTTCCTCTTCTTTTCCCATTTTTCCTGTCGTGTAGCTTCCCTCTCTCCTCGCACTTCCCCACATGTGCCTCTCTTACTGCCTCCTCCTGTATTATTACCGTTTTCCTTTCTTAACGTTTCTGATCTTCTCTTCCAGGCTTTCTTACTCAGCCTCTCTCCCACTGGTCGGTCCTCCGCCGAGCTGGCTAGTCCCTCACCTATCCAGCTACAGCGCTGGCTAGTGCCTATCCTGTCTAGCCTCGGCGCTGGCTAGTGCCTTTCCTTCTAGGCCTCGGCGCTGGCTAGTACCTAACTTATCTAGTCCAAGGCTCTAGCTATTGCCTATCCGGCCTAGCCTGGGCTCTGGCTAGTTCCTATCCGGCCTAGCCTGGGCTCTGACTAGTCCCTATCCAGCTAGCCTGGGCTCTGGCTAGTGCCTAACCAATCTAGTCCTAGGCTCTGGCTGGTGCCTATCCTGCCTAGCCTCGGCACTGGCTAGTGCCTCACCTATCAAGGCCTCGGCGCTGGCTAGTGCCTTATCTTGTGTAGCCCTAGGCTCTGGCTAGTGCCTTACCTTGTCTAGCCCTAGGCTCTGGCTAGTGCCTATCCTGCCTAGCCCTAGGCTCTGGCTAGTGCCTATCCTGCCTAGCCCTAGGCTCTGGCTGGTGCCTAACCTGTCTAGCCTCGGCTCTGGTGCTATACCTTCCGTAATAGGTGTGCGGCCAAGCCCCATCGGCGCGGTCTGGAGGCAAACTTTTCTGCCCTCAGACTCCTCAGCATCTCGGGGGACGAACCCTTGTAGCTCCTCTCTGACCAGGACGATGCCTTCGGGTTGACATCAGCCTCGATGACGACCCGTATCAGGCCTTGACCTCAGGGCACAAGGAAGTATTCCACAGACCGTCGTCAAACTCCGTGCCGAGCGAGACCTCAAGAGAGGACGGGGAAAATAATTGGTAGAGATCACATCAGTAATTATGAAATTATTACGGTTACTTTTCTTACGGCGTTTGAAGGAGACGGACAATAACCAGACATGCCAGTGAAGGAAATTAGTGTGGTCGACAGTGATGCTCAAAAAAAAAAAAAAAAAAAGACGTCTGGATGCTTTGTGGGTGATGTTCACTGGCATCTCCTGTCTCGTTGGTTGTTTATGGCGCCATTCCATCACCCGCTTCCCGCCTCCACTACAACGGATGGTATTTTCATTATTGTATCTCCCATTTTCGAAAGAGTAAACCTCGAAAGAGAGAATATTTTCAGAACAGCGAAGTAATGTCGTTAATACGATGATTTAAGCGTACCAAATGGAATGACGTATCTATCTATTGCTTGCCTTCAGTCATGAGTTTGCCTACAGCACTGTCTTCCTACAATACAAGCGATGTTCTGTAGAGAGACTCATACGGTCGACAGTTCCTTAGATACGGCTGTCTCATTGCTTTAAGTTCATATCATACCATGACTGGAACCATAACATACAGTCATTAACATCACTGTCTTCAGTGATAAATCTCTTTCCTCTGATATTAAATAGAACTCGCCTTCAAGTCTATACAGATTAGGAATATAGTAGGACCTATTACTCTTCTGCAACAGAAGACCTCGTCGTAGACCATAAGGTCTTCAGTTATCAGGTCTCTATCTTGAACTCCAGGACCGGACGACAAATTGTAATCTTTGAGATTAATATCACCACGTTTGTATTTTCACTACAGATAATGCTAAGACGTGGTTCTGGAGCTTGATGACTTGACCCAGCAACGAGACTTCCACTCCTTAAAGCAGCAACGCTTCGTTGTCATATTGAGTTCTGTTTCACTGTTAGTGTGAACTAATAACAACTAATTGTAAAAGTGCCGAAGGTCAGTACAAGGGAAGACAGTTTTATGTTTTGCTTACTGCCCCAAACAGCGTTTGCGTTTGATAATAACGGCCTTGGGTTTGGGCCATACTTAAGATGTGACTGAGCCAGGCTAGGCTAGGCTAGGCTAGCTTATCCTCACGCGCAGGATCGGCATACCACCACGTCCCCAGAGACGCCAAGGACGTGGCTGGATCCCCTCGAGGCTGTTTGTGACTGGTGGAGGAAGAAGAAGAAACAGGAACTCAGATTAGCGTGGGTAAAAGGAGTTAACTCTTGCGATGTCTGAAGCGACTCGAGGAACACATGTCGCTGTTTTCTCCCCCTTTGTCCCCGGCATCAGTACCTGGTCAGACGTTCGTCCCTCAGGGTTTTCTTTCGCGTTGGAATCACTGGTAAAAAGAGTAGGTTCGAGTTCTTTTTCTTCCCGTTCACTTGGCGCCTTAGGTTAACATTATCGCAGGAAGGCCCGAATCGTTTTAAGATTCAGGGACGATCCTGTCCAAGTCACATTAGTGATTCATGGCCAACATTTTGTGTGAATGAGTCGGTGACATTAGCAGGATTAGCTGATCCTCATTACCCGAGTTGAGAACGGAAATGATTTGGAGAGAACTTTCCCCCCCGAGCCAGAGCAGTGAAGAAGTCTTAACACCGTGGTCATTTCTTTTTGTTTTTTAAAGAAAAACTTTATTTTTCAGCGTTTGGACTAACTCAGTCGTAGCCATCAGAATACTTGGTGAACTAACTAATCAGTCATCATTATTTTAAGTGTGGCAGCAGAGAGGGTTGAGTTTTGACGCGATTTTTGTTGTTGAGGTGTAACTTAGGCTTCCCGCCGAAGAAAATTAGCCAATCACTGGTGGCGGTGGAGGGGAAGACACGGTTTTACTTTTTTAGCCCCGCCCACAATATGGATAACCAGTCACAAACCTCTTTTCCCCCCCTTTCCAGCCAATCTTAAACACGATTACTGTGAACGTCTTCCTAAAACCCACCAATTAATTGGCTTCCCACTTCAAGCACAGCAGGGCAGCGCGTGGCTTGCTGCGCACACTGGTTGGACCTTTGCTGCTTCCCTCTCTCTCTCTCTCTCCACCACAGTGGCACGTGAGATTTGAATGAACAGGAATTGCTCCACCACCGCCACGTACTCATCCTGATCACTTGATTTAATGCCAGCAGGACCTAAGCCAGGGGTCTCTCATTCTTTTGGGAGCCTGTTGATTACCGTTTTTTCAAATGCCATCCTAAATTGTCCGTTCGTCTCAAAATTTTTCAGTCTTAAAGACGGGAAAAAGTATTTATATATAATTTGTCTAACCTTACCAGCTTTCATGGCAATATCGATACCACTCCCGAGGGAAAAATCTTGCCATTGTCAAGAGTCAGGGGAAAAAGAATCCAGGTGCTACCCAGTGGACAGGAGTAGTATTGCTCGACTGATGCCCTGTATTCCTTGCCCTGTTGCTAGTGCTGTCGATGCACTTACCCTTTCATTCTAAATATTCAGGTAAGATTCTTCTTTCAAGCTTGTGACGAGACAGACTGCTTCTCTCTGGCAGCGATCGTTTAATAACCGCATTTCTTATCGTTGTTACAAGTGGGTGGAAGATCTTGAGTCCTGAAGAGGTGCTGAACAGCTGTTGTTGAAATTACAAGACAGGATTCACGTGTTGTCAGTAGCCAACACTTGGATGACTGATTGATTAACTGATGGCAGATTAGGCCTGAGTGACGACTCCCAAGGTTGAGACTGGCTGGCTTGGCTCGTGTGGCTAGATCGTTTAAATTATTCCAGAAAGCTTGAATTCATGTTTTCACAAGAGTCATTCAAGAATTCATAAGACCTCCTGGGTTTCGTAGATTGGCTTGACTGCAAAGAAGAAATATGGCTTGCTTGCTTGCTCCTTGTTTATCTTTATCCGACACATAAAGCAAGACCAATCTGAAACACGGCAGGAACACGTCGAGCCGTGTTCACGTCGACTTGCAGTTGTCTTTCAGATTGACCAGACTTTATATGGAGGGTTGAGTTATAGGCGGCCACACTCTCTCATGTTGCTACAGACGCTAAGTTATTGCAGTCCGGGTAATCTACACGAACTCGACGGGTCTTTTTTAAGATTTCTTGAAAGGGGTGGATGACCTTCGACGCCCAGGACACTGGCAGGAGGTGGAGCAATTCCCGGCCCCACCCTAAACCATGTCGACGGAGAATCGTGGCCGTATTGATTAAAAAAGAATATCAAAGGTCTGTTCCCTAAGTGTTGCCAGCATTGGTTTTAATGGTTCAGTCTCGGAGTAAAAGGCTTTTTTATCATTATTTTCCGTCTCATTTCGACCCTCAGTAGAAGCTGGGGACCATTTGCCACGTCATTACGACCCGCATAAATGCTGGCGGTAGTTAGCGACACCAGCCCCTTTGATGTACGATACGACCTCCCCCTCCTCCTCCTCCTCCAGTAGCAGCGTCATCAGGACGCGATGTTGCCTTCTCGGTCGGGATGGTTTACGGCGGGGCTGGCTGTAGTGCCCAATTTAGGAACATTTTCTCACCCCCCCCCCTCGAAAAGAAGATGCCTCGAGGAGCCTCATCTTCAGCATATGCCCAGCACTTCAACCTTCTGTTGACTCTCGCTCAAGCGCCGGGAGGGGTCTTAAATGTGTCGGTCCGTCCCTTGAGCAACACCGCCTTCCGCGGGGCCCTCCCTAATGTGCCGCAACTCAAAGAAAAATAAAGCTGCTGACGCTGGGGTATCAACTCTTTTAGTATTTGTTTACACTCCCGGCCATGTTTTTTGACGGAGTCGTAAAAGGTGTTATTATCTTTTAGTATGAGGGACATACATTTTTTTTTTCATTCTCATATTTAAAGTTAACGGCTTAAATTTAACGACAGCTTTGGCCTAACAATTTTAACAGCTGAAGGCAGCGTCAGGAGTTGCGGTGGTCCGTTGTCGGTTAAGTAACGCGCGCTAGAAAATTTAAAATTTTTGGACTCGAACGTATTTTTTTCATTTTTCAGTTTTTAAAACTTTTCTGCCTTCATTTTGTGACACTTAACGCTCACGGTCCTTAGCAAGATTTTGGAACATTCAAACGTGCATCAAAATAAGGAATACTTCATTTGAAGTCCGCCAGACTTAAAGTACAGTATATTACCAACAGTTTCATTACATTAGAAAATATATGAAAAATTCACAAGATGAATAATTAATACTTTATTTCCATCCAGTTTGATACAAATTAATCTTCATATTCCTGGTGTATTCGATTTTAATCCTCGATGGGGCTCCTGAGTGTCTGCTCTGAATTCGGTGGTGTTCCTGAGTTGGGGGCTTAAGTGAGAGGTGCACTACGCTTGTTTCCGTAATAATGCTTGTGGACTCCATTACAACTAACTCCTGAGTGTCGTTTGCTGTTACAGATTGTATACTCTGCCTTCAGGTAAGTCCTGTTCCTCGTTCTCTAATAAATGATGATGACGACGATGGTGTCATAAAAAGAAGCATGGTTGTTTGATGTAGACTGTCGTTCTCACTGCAGATTAAACCCACTAGATGTAACTTGACGTTAACTGTTAGAGTTCATCGAACTTTGTGCTGATGATTTTGAGAGAAATGTGACAATGATTAAAATGTAATTGTGAATTGCTCTGAAAATATATATATATAATTTGAGTTAAGTTTTGAGATCAAGAATAACAAAGATTTGTCTCATTCTGTAATAAGTTTGTCACTGCAGATTTGGAAGTCCCTTTTCTATTCCCCCCATCTTTCCTCATCTTTCACACACACACACACACACACACGCGAACCCTGAAGTTCACTGTCACTCGAGGTTTGACAGATAGAATTAAGCACTACGTTATGATCCTTGAGCATAACAGTACAACCTACAGGTATGAGGTCATAGCCTCAGACCTGATCCTTACAGGTTAGGTCAGAGGTCACACCAGCATACCCACAGGGTCATTTATTTTACCATCTTGCTCAGTTAAGGGGTCGTTTCGTCGAGGTCAGCGAAATAACACGTGATCCGGTGTCGTCAGGCAGCTGACAATATTAATATGACATTTTTGAACGGCAAGCGATTAGGTTGTGTGTGCGCGTGTTGCATAAGCATCTCTGTGGGCGAACAGAGTTTCCCATTCGTTTTCATTCCTTTGTAACGCTCCCTAACGTTTGATGGCGTTATAAATGGATAACGGTACCGTGTTACAATTGTCTAGTGTATTAGCTTGTGATGAAAGAACACCTGATAACACTTGGTGAAGAGTATGAATTAATGACGTCAGTCATACATTTGATATCATGTCAGATTGAGTGACAGTTACCAGAAAGTTTAAACCAGCCAACCCCAGATATATTACTTGCATTCAAGGTGATAACACGGAACTGTGTAGTAATATCTGTAATATTTCTGTTGAATTTTAGGTTTAGAATATAATTTTTTTTCTCCACGCCATCGGGAGATGTTTCTCAACACCCAACCACCACCAGCAAATAAAGAGAGGCTTTGCTCTCACAGCGTCGGCACGTTTCACAATACAAAACGTTTTAGTGCCGGCAGGCTCTGCATTACAATGCATCGTCAAGTTAAATACACAGTCCGACTCTCGCGGAAAACGCGACATTTCGAGCGAATGTAAACATTTCGTAGAAAACGCGACAGAAAACGAAAAATTAGATTGTACTTCCAGCCCGTGTGAATGCGTAACGTCCACCAACTTTATTATTGAAAAAAAATATGTAGGATGCAGCATTTTGTATCTATACATAATAAACAAAAATATATACTATTTTAGCAGCGGTTGTAGTCAACTGTATGATAAAAGTAAAGGACATAGTACTGGTTGTAGTTAATTGTATGACACAGCAACTGTTGTAGTTAATTGTATTTAAAGGATAAAGGAAGCAATGGTTGTAGTTAATTGTATGACATAGCAACGGTTGTAGTTAATTGTATTTAAAGAGTAAAGGAAGCAGTGGTTGTAGTTAACTGTATGACGTAGCAACGGTCGTAGTTAATTGTATTTAAATAGTGAAGGAACAGTTTTCGCAAGATCTGCTGATAGACCCGAGATAACGAGGCTGAAATCGAATCCCTGTTTACGAATAAGCGTCGAGCATATCTGTCAACCGCCGTCTGGAAATGGACGAGGAGGCAGGCGAGAGCGAGCCGGGCAAAGAGCCTAGCACAGTTTTGATGTTCTGAAACGCGACACCCGAACCGGGGGTTTTGATTTCGACTTGTTGTCGGTAGGGTCGTTATTACCAAGACCAGTAACTATGCCAGGGGGGACCTTACTCAACTACCACTTGATCGAGCACGTTCTCGAGGGCCCCCCTGATCAGCACGAAGGCGCCTCAGGTCGTTCCCAGGGGTCGTGTACCGTCGTGCTGAAGCGACGAAATCACTTAAAGGGCTTAGAAAGTGGTGCAGCTCAACATCTTATTCCTAATTGACCAGATATATATATTTGATCAAAAAAATATGTAAACATAAAATGCTTGTATACATCCATACTTAAATTGGGAATTGTTTGGCAGAGTCAGTTCTTGTATGAGAACAGAATTCGTATTGTTCACAGCTGCATTCTTTCAAAATACATATATTTGATAATGGACGTTATTGCATTCAGGTGTACAATGGAGTATCCAATTAACAGATGAGTAAAATTTTATGGCGTATAATGAACAGCGAAAAATGTGTTGTATGACCTTTTCATGACTCCCACGGGAGTCCGTGGTGGTGAAATGGAGTGCCGATAACTGGTACATGATATAGGTTCTGCCATTTGCACGAGAGCAGGGCAGTTAGTTATCCAGCGCTTTTTGAAATTTCATTTCATTGGGGGTAAATGATGCTCTGACGCATTCTGAAGCAATGGCGGTCACGGATCTCTGTTTGACTCGAACGGGGAACGGCAAACGGAGCGACGGGGGAACGGCGGCGCGAGTGACTCGAACAAGGGGTTCCTTGTTCAGACTTTAACAGACCTCCCTACCTCCACCTTTGCCCTTCTCTTCGCTGACACCACAGCTACCCGCCACATGTGGTATCTGACTCTCTCTCTCTCTCTCTCTCTCTCTCTCTCTCTCTCTCTCCCTCCTCTTGCCCTCTACACTTCCCGTACTCTCCCTTCCCTCCTCCTCTCCCTCCTTCTCTCCCTCCCTCCCATACGCTGCCAGCAGTGAGTAATCCTCGATTCTTCCCTTCCCTCCGTTGGCGCTGTGTGTTTGTGTGTGTGTAGAGCGGTGTAGCGGCAGAACCCGGAGGGCCTTTATCAGCAAATTGGGCCACCACCTCCAGAAGGAGTTCACGAGGGAGAGGCACGCGAGAGGAGGTGAGGCTCCAGTTACTGACTGCCCCAGGCGGTTTCCTGTATTTTGTGTGTGTGTGTGTGTGATTACTATTTGTGTGTTACGTGAAGAGAGTTTTATACACTCGTGTTACCCATGTCGTTACTCATGCGTGTATACACACACACACACACACACCAGTCTGAGCCAGGTAGACACTTATGTAATTATCTAATTGTGATGTACGTAGAGAGAGAGAGTTTTACACTCGTGGGGCCTCATCTCACGTACGTACATACGTGTGTGTGTGTGTTTGTTATGAAGGCAGTCATGTGAGTAACTTTTGGCAGGCGTGTGTGGCCTTTAATCATCCGGGTGTATAAAACATTAATTAATCTTTTGAAGTATATGCGTGTTGATTAGCGTTGGATTAGCTGGCCGGAGTGTCCATCTGTGTTTATTGACTCGTCGAAGCTTTTTTACGGGAGGTTTATTAACTGTCATCACGTAGTTATTCAATCACCCGTGTGGCATGTCGCTAGCGTTTTATTTTTTATTTTTCCCCTCATCTGTTTTGACAGTGCGAATGGCACTCATTCTTCACCCCGTGATTTATTTAGTGGGTAAGCACTGTGTACGCGCGCGCGTGTGTGTGTGTGTGTGTATGTCTGTGTGTGTGTGTGATGATCCCACCTTGGAAGAGTCAGTGTGTGACTTTGGCTGTTAGTGATTTTAGTGAACATGGCTTCTTCATGAACCATTCCACCCATAGGTTGGTTCAGTGTGAGATTTATATAAAAGTTGTTGAGATGTCTGCTTGTTGTATTCCTACTATGGTATTTGAGTGAGTTTATTAAATATTTTCAGTGTCGTTAGACAGTGTGGATGCCCTGAGCGTGTGTGTATGTAACAGTCAATGAGTCCCCGACTCACAGGCCTGATTACGGTGACTTTACACC
>JAUUDW010588017.1:0-14225 GCA_032361385.1 Panulirus guttatus | reverse complement strand
CATACTAGAAGCAAGAGTCATTACCCAGTCAACTGGTCCACTAAGAACTGAAAATGGTGATTTGATTCAAAGCAACGAAGACATGGCAAAATTTTTAACTATTTTTTTTTTGTTTCGCATTTGTTTTTACAGCTGAAGATACAGTCAATGTCCCGAATCCAAGTCCAATACTAAAAGAGGAAAACATTTTACGTCACATGGAACCTCAGACCTGAAGATTTACTATCAGCACTAAATGTAGTGAAAATAGATAAAACAGTGCGCCAAGATAAGTTTTATCCGAGGACAATGAAAGAGGCGAGATATGACATAGTTAAACCCTTGACCGTGCTCTTTAATAAGTCACTTGCCACGGGGAAAGTTCCAGGGGAATAAAAGCATTCTAATGTAACACCTATTTTCAAAAGAGGCAATGTTTCACTCCCCAGTAATTATCGTATGCAGCTGGTAAACTTATGGATGCCATCAACAGAAACAAGATTGTAAACTATTTAGAGAACCACCACTTGATAAACGATACTCAACTTGGTTTTTGACGTTATCGCTCATGTCTGACAAATCTGCTTGACATTTTATTGCTGTAATCAACATGTATGATGAAAGAAGAGAAATTTATGTCATCTATCTAGATTTCTAAAAAGCATTCGATAAAGTTCCACATCAAAGGTTACGAATTAAAGTCAAATCACGGCGGAGATGGGGTTGTACTTCGGCAGTTTGGAAATTGGCTGACTGGCAGTAAACAAAAAGTTATCATTGATGGTCAAGTCTCAAAATGGTTAGCCGTAACAAGTGCTGTGCCACAGGGATCAGTCTTAGGACCGGTTCTCTTTCTAATGTATGTTAATGATAATGATAATGGGCTGCATTGTAAGATATCGAAAAACCGCATACGATGCTCAGTTGGAAATACACCTACAACAGAAAATGATCGTCTGCAGCTTCAAACTGACGTAGACAGACTGATAGACTGGGCTCACAGGTGGGCCTGAACTTTAATATCGACAAGCGCAAAGTTTTACATATCGTAAATGAAAATGAAAAGGCAAGGTACGGTATGAATTCACCTGAACTTCGAAAGGTAAATGATGAGGGAAGAGACTTGGGTGTAATAGTCTCCGATAACCTAGAAGCCTAGTCAACAAGTGCGCAGAAGGAGCTACGAGGACAAAACGAGATTTTTGGATCCATAGGTCGGGTTATCGAACTGAAGTCCAGGGAAATTATCCCCACTCCTTACCAGCCGCTGGTGCATCCCCATCTTGAATACTGTACTCAGTTTTGGTCACCGTACTCAAGGAAAGACATAGACTGAATGGGGAGAGTACAGAGACACGCGTCCGAAATGTTTTCCGAACTGAGAAACAGATCCTATGGGAGCCGACTAAACAACTTAAATCTATTTAGTTTGAGAGAGAAAAAAAGTTAAGAGGTTATCTGATACAGGCTTTGTAGAATATCAAAGGCTTCCATAATCTTGATCTGATGAGCTACTCAGGAATCGATTCGTCTGATTTCACTCGTAGTATTGGATACAAACTGGTGGGCCAGCGCTTTACCTCGAACGAGGCGATGTACTTGATGAATATTTCGCTTTATAATCCATGAGTGACGTTTTTTGCGCCCCCTTAGTTACGTGAAAAGTTTACAGTATTTTTCTATTTCCACCCTGGCCACACTGATCTATAATGTAAGTATTATGTCTCTTCCACTACCACAAACAGCCTCGAAGGGACCCGGTGGTCTGCTGCTGTTTGAATTCCTCTGCAGGACACGTTGGGGACAATCCCCAGACACAGGATGAGGACAGGACACGCGAAGGACTGTCCCAAGACACGGGATGAAGGCAGGACACACCTAGGACGGTCCCAGGCCACGAGACGAGGGCAGGACACGCCAGGGACAGTCCCAGAATGAGGGCAGGGCACGCCAGGGACTGTCCCAGGATATGGGATTGTCACACCACGGATGATCCCAGAGTGAGAGCAGAACACACCAGGGACGGTCCCAGGGTGAGGGTAGGACACATCAAGGACGGTCCCAGACCAAGGGGTGAGGGCAGGACACACCAGGGACCGTCCCAGGTCCCGGGGTGAGGACAGGATAAACCAGGGTCCGTACCAGGCCCTGGGGTGAGGGCAGGACACACCAGGGATCGTCCCAGGCCCCGGGGTGAGGGCAGGACATGCCAGGGACCTCCCAGGCCCCGGAGTGAGGGCAGGACACACCAGCAGCCTCGCCACCTGTTAACACTCGACCAACACAACAAACGTTCATTTTCACCCGCCAGTACTGCGTTCGTGTGGGTGGACACGGCCAGGACTACGGCGTCACCTACGCCACATCAGCGGTCGGACGGCAGTCTCCGAGGGTGAGATACTACGGGGGGATTTATAACACGTTGACAAGGACGCTCTATTATGATGTCGTCAAGTCTAAGAGAAGCGGCACAGGGTCCGCTCTGTGCCTAGCAAAGATCTTACGAAATTCACAGAACATTCGATGAAGTGCTACAAGTCGTCGTAGTAGCAATAAATCTCATAAATCAGGATAAATCCCGGGTTGGCACGGCTCCTGCGGCCTCCAGCAGCGGCCGTCCCCACCCACACCACCCGCCGCCCACCCGCACTTCACCCTCCGGCCCCACTCACCTGAGAAGCTCGAACCTGGCGAGTTTGGAGGCGAATTTCGAGGCGGCGTCCACCGATTCCTGAGACACAACCATGATCAGCTGGAGACTGGCCTGCCTCCCGGCTTGGCTCGGACCCGTGCTGAGTCGGCGCACTCCCGCCCGACCCTCTGATGCTGGCTGGCACCGCTCGCTGCTCCTCCTGCCTCCACCACCACCACCACCACCACCACACAGCCACGACGGGCGAGACCCGAGAGGTGCGGCCTGGGAGGAGGAAGATGAGAGAATCTCTTACAAATGCCACGATGATGCGAGTGGTTCCCTCCCCTAGTGCTACACTCCTGACGACATCGTCTGAACTCCATTGGCAAAAACGATGCCACAGTTTACCCCAGCACTACGGTACGATACCTGGCCTCCCCAACACACAGCCCTACAGCAGATCTCGCCTCACTGTTCCCTCCCTCGTTACGACAGACACTCCTTTCCGACATCAGATTGTACCAAAACTGCTAAATATATTGATTGAAAGCAGTACCATAGATAGACGAAAGCATAAACATTATAAATATTTCATTTCATATCCACGAGTGACATTACTCGCACCTCCTTAGTTACATGACAAGTTGACAATATCTTTCTATTTCGAATGTCTATATGTCTTTCTGCTCATACCACACTGATCTGCAACTTTCATGATTTCTCCCTCTTATCACATACAGCCACTAAGGAACCCACTGGTGTGTTGCTGTTTGAGATCCTCTTTATTCCACTGTGTACCGAGAGATGCTGGTGATGTGCAAATCACTACGACAAACACTGTGGTGTCCAGCCATCAGCTGTCCACTGGGGTCGCCAGCAACTACTGTGCCTCCAGTAACCCGACGGTGAAGGTGGGATGATGACCACGTCCCAAGTCATGCACTCTAGAATTATAGTTGTGGGTCTGGGACACCGTCGGGAGGTGAAGCCAAGCTCCAAGCATGGTTCCTGTGTGGCACAGTTGACTGGCACACCATTTATCATTATCAGTAATAAAAATGATAAAAATAATAATAATAATTATAATAATGATAATGATAATAATAATAATAATAATAATGATGATAATAGGGATAAAAATGATAATTATTATAATGATAATAATAATAGGCATGATGATAATGATGACAATAGCCATGATGATGATAATAATGATAATAATAAGGATGAAAATAATATAGTGCCATTGTATAAAGGCAAGGAGTACAGAAATAAATGTTCAAACTACAGAGGTACAAGTTTGTTGAATGTACCTGGTAAGTTGTATAGGAGAGTACTGATAGAGACTACAGCGTCGAGTTACCGAGGTGATTCCCGAACTGGGAAACAAATCCTACGAGATCAGATTAAACGACTGAAATCTATTTAGCTTAGAAAAGAGAAGGTTCAGATGTAATCTAACACAAGTATTCAAAATGATCAAAGGTTTTTGTTAATCATGATCTATCAAGTTACTTATGACTTGATTCGTCTCATTTCACTCGTAGTAATGGATACAAACTCGTTTTACCTCAAATGAGACGAAGTACTGTATCTTCAGCAGGATTGTTAACGTATGGAACGATTTGCCAATTGGAGTGGTTGAAAAGCAGTGCTATAGATACTTTTAAGAATAGACTTGATAAATTTTTAGTTTCAAGTCCACGACTTTCATATTTTCATTATTTTGTGAGATATAAATCTTCCATTATCACAAACAGCCTCGAAAGGACCCAGTGATCTGTTGCTGTTTGAATTCCTTTGTATGTACAGAGTATCAGACTGGGAAGGAACAATGTAGTTTCAGAAGTGGAAGAGGATGTGTCGATCAGGTGTTTGCTGTGAAGAATGTGTCAGAAATGCTTATGGTAGGGTTGATAGAGGTGCCTTGTGGAAAGTTATGAGAATATATGGTGTAGTGAGAGAGCTATCATTTGCAGAAAGGAGTTTTTGTCATGAGAATAAGGCGTATGTGCGAGTAGGAAGAGAGGACGGTGATTGGTTCTTGGTGAGTCTGCAGTGAAAGGCGTGCACGGGATGGGGTGCCTTGAAACTATATGGTGCACTGGGGTCGACGCGCCGTCAGTGGATCGAACCAGGGTATATGAAGCGTCCCGGGTAAACTAAGGAAAGGTCTGTGGGGCCTGGATGTTGCTAGGGAACTGTGGTTTCGGTGCATTACACATGACAGCTAGAAAATGGATGTGAGCGAATGAGGCGTTTATTTCGTCTGTTCCTAGCACTATCTTGCTAACGCGGGACACGACGAAAAGTATGAAAGAAAAGATAATGATAATAATGACAAAATGATAAAATGATGATAGCAATATTGATAATAATAATGACATTAATTGCCATAAGAATAATAAGAATAAAAGTTATTCATTTGAGGAAGTATTTCCGAGTACAACTGACCCTGGTGGGCTTCTCTCAGGGCTTGCAGTGTGCCCTAAGAGCAGCCCAGGGCTGGATCAGGAGTTCCAGTCAATATAAATACAATGAAACATTATTGACATCTCCCAAAGGAAGGATCATAGGGTAAGAATGACGTCTACGTTCGGATATGTTTCAAATGGAGCGTCAATTTTTGTGGAACCAGAGGGCCAGGTGTGTGGCAACATGGCAATAGTGATCTATAACGTTTCATCCGTTGTGTTGGTAAATGAGATATTTGTCTGGAGAGTTTTGCTTGGTGGTCAGTAAGAGGTGTAGCAACAGTGTTTCTGAGTCGTTGATGTATACCTGTGTGTGTGTATATTTGTGTGAGTGGCCCAGGATATACAGGTAGTTTTACTGTGTTACTGTTACGCTCCTTGGCACACGCATCCTGAGAGCACGAGGTGTAGGGAATGCGGGTCCAGCCTGATGCGGTTACGAGATATTGGTGAATTATGGTGAGTATCGGTAGCCGGTAGATCACACGGGCCAGCTTGGCCAGGGTGTCCACCTCCTCGCGTCCTTCACCTCCGGTATGCGAGGCAATCCATAAGAAAGTAAAGGGGTTGTGGTGGAGCGTCAGCAGACACTGCTGAATTTTGTTGACGAGAGAAGGGGAGGAAGGGAACCGTATGGCGTGAACTGCTGCTTCACAGGTTCACACTACACGAGTCATTAGAATGCCTTCGACTCGAGTTAAACTGAATCATTCTCTCACAGAGTGAAGAACAGTCAAATTTATCAGTGTCCTGCCAGATTTCACGACGGTGTGGACACAGGTCCTCTCACGGACTGACATTTCTGGCGTTGATCCGACGACGTAGAAGACGGAGGAACCGAATTAGGGGACAGAAAGCCAAAACCAAAAGGCCAGATAATGGTGCTTTTAGTCAACCGTTTCCGGACTAAGCGAACCAACAGATAAATTTTCTGGTTTGTTTAGAATGACGACAGGAAATCTCAAGGAAACTGGTGGACGTGATTGGAATTTACGTCAAGAAATGGACACAAATTTCGAGCTTCACGATCAACGGTGTGTCGGATCACTTGGATCATAGCGAGCGACGGGATCCCGAACAAGATATATCCAATCTTCCCGCTGCCTGATGATGCTCTCAACACAAACGACTGTCGATGACAGACGACCAAATAGCTCTGGTCGTATTCATGACTCGACTCAGTGTGACGCGAATCGATTCGACTCCCCCCGGCGTGAACCGTTTCTGCAAAATTACATTACAAATGCCCACCAAACGAGTCGAGTCGACGCATTAGAGTCATTTGATTCGAGACAAATTGACTCATTCCCGATCGCACTGAAACAGCTAAGGAGGAGACTGAGGAAAGGTACTTTTGTCAGTATCCCGTCAGATGTCAAGGGGGACGGACGCACAATTACACGTTCGTTTGTGGAATGGGCGGCGAAGGAGCAGGAAGAGGAACCAGAATATGTTTCCATGATTCTTGCTTTTTGTCGTCACCGGACTTACTGAATCACCCACACAAGCTCAATTGTTTCCTTAGGATTTCAACTGTTGAGCTGCGAGACAGAGTGATTGCATCTCATGCCTAATATGATATTGGTAATTTGATCAAGATATCTACTGCTACTATTTTTGAGTAATTGTTATTCATAGCACGTAATTGTAACTTATGGTTAGCAGTGAGTAAGTAGACTCATGTGATCTATTAGGCTATTATTTACTTCTGATAGCCAAGGCTATTATCTGTTTCTAATATCCTTCGCGATTATTCGCTTCTAATATCCTTAGCGATTATTCGCTTCTAATATCCTATCATATTGTTTACCTCTAATGGCACTGTCTATCATTTCAATTTATATTCTTACCTGTTGGGCTTAGTTCAGCGGCGACGTCTTCCCACATGGCTGGGATCACCTCACGATCTCGGCGTTTCCCAACACCAGGATCACAGACAGCAGAACGCACCCGAACAAGATAACATCATATCCTCCAACTGCTCGACGAGGCTTCCACCACAACTGCCTCTCAATGACCGACGGCAAAATAGGTCCGGACGTATTCATGAATCGTCTCGACTCGACTCAACGTGGCTCGAATCGACTCGAATCCCTGGTGTGAATAGTTTCCACCAATTACCTACAAAATATAATGTGCGTTTGATTGGTGAGTCTTGTAGAGTTTAGACTGTACGTGACTCGACGTGACTCTACTCGACTCGACTCGACTCGACTCGACTCGTTCGGTTTGAGGGCATCCTTAGAGTCACAAATCACAATCCTTCACAGTGAGAGTTAATAAGGAAGGCCAGTGTGTGTGGCGGATAGCTGCAAGTTGGCCGTGTGTGGTGCTGCTCCAGTGTGGGAGACGATGGAAGGACATATCAGGCAACCCATCTCTTGTAGTGCACGAGAGCACAACCAGGAGATCCATCTGGTTGTAGTGATTCGCTGGTGAAGGTTCGCATAGCCATGAGATAAAGATGTTACAACATCCGCCAGCAGTTGCTTCTGTCGCTGCAGAGGGAGATCGTTGGTTACAGGAGAACAGATAAGATCAGGAGACGTTTGTAGCCAAGGGAGGGGAGGAGGAAGTGGTTGGATCACCTCTTGGTCTCCTTCCATGTCTGCTTGGTACGTGGTGTCTCGTGTCTGTGTGTAATGTTCTGGTGTGTCGGTGGTCAGACGTGCAGCATCACAGTCCTGTATGTGATGGAAGAGATTCTAAGTGTTTACAGGAGCTAAGTTGGGACATCTGAGGCATTTTATGGCAAAGGTGGTGACTGATAATTTGATACTATTAATGTCTGTTGGTTTTAATTCATTCCGCATGATAACAACTTATGTTGACAGAGGACAGTCGAGTATGACTCTCAGTGCAGCGTTCTGAAACGCTTCCATGGATCTTGAGTATTCCTGAGGAAGATGTAAGTCAGGGCAGCGATAGGGAATTACTGATTGCATATGGGGAACTTATAGCGCTCGGGCAGAAGGGTTAGAGACGTCCTTGTGACCGTTTAAAAGAGCCGAGAGCTGGTGGAGCCTCATTTGGCGAGAGTGAGTGATCTCCTTCACGTTGGGGCGTTTTCCAGGAGTGATTCCAGCTGTATGAACAATAGCTGGAACCCTCGGGTAGCAGTACTGGGTAGCAGACTGAGTGATCTGCCAAGACATACGTAGTATGTCAGATGGGCCAAGGACAATTGAAGAAAGGACTCGACTTTTCTCAGAGGAGATAGGAAGTCCAAGGCTGAAATGTGGAACGACGAAAGTAGTTCTTGTAGTCTAGTGGGACCCGCTGCCTGGGCTCAAGTGTCGTCCGCGTGACTAACTTCTCTCTCTCCGGGACGAAAGTCCATCGGTTATAGGACTCTATGCATCAGGACATTGAACAGGATGGGCCTCAACACTCCCTCCTGTGGTGCTCCAAGGTAGAACGGGCACAAGGAGCCTAGTCCAACCTTGAAGTACACCATGGATTGTCTGTCGTGGAGGTAAATGTGAAATCATCTGAATATTTGACCCTTGTAACCCCAGAAATGCAAGTGTCTCAAATATATATATATTCCTTTTAGCCATGTTATAGGCATCTCTAACGTGGATGAAGGCAGTCCACGGAGACGCAAGGTGCATTGCGTAAAGTTCTGCAATACTTAGCTGGGTAATCCTGCTGGGTAGGAAGGCATATAGAGATCTGGTGGGAGTCGATTCCCGATGGAATACAGTAGTTGGTTAAGCAGGACCCTCACCATCACCTTGCAAAAGCAAGAAGTGAGGAAAATGGGCCCCTACTTCGTCCGGTGGGACTTGGGAGTAGGAATAATGATGCTGCAATTCCAGGCCTCAGGCAGTTATCATTCCAGTGGGACCTATATGAAAAAAAGCTCCTCTGACACGCTTCTTCTGTTCTCTTCCACTGATATAATCTTCTGTCCATTGAAGGAGTTTTTCCCTTATTCCTCTCTGGTGATCCAGCGTCTTAATCAGCCTTCCTTGTAGGACAGTGTCAAATGCTTTCTGGCAGTCCAGATACAAACAATCCGCCAAATCTTCCCTTTTGTTTAAGACAGAGTTCGCTCTCTCGTAGAAATCTATGAGGTTTGTTACTCATGAACTCATTTTCCTAAAACCGTATTGGTTCACACTTAGGGAATTTCTCTAACGTAGAAAGTCATCTGTTTGCTATCAAGTTATCTTTTCCACACACCTCACTCGTCAAGGAAACCGGTCTGTAGTTCAGTGCCTCTTCCTGGTCTTCTTTCCTATTAGCCAACGTCCGCCCTTTTCCATTCCCTTTCGCATTCTGCCTCTCTTCAGCGACATCTTGAAAAGTATTTCAACAGGTTCATCCAGCGTATCTGTGCACACCTTCAACACATATGGTTTGATTTCATCAGGACCATGAGCTTTGTATGGGTCAAGACAATTTGGTATTCATTCCATCTCACTGGTGTTGGAGCTATTGTGTCTTCCACTGTAAAAACACTTCTGAACTTGTTATTCATCTCCTGGCATATCTTTACATCGTCCTTTACAACTCTTCCTTGATTAGCTGCTCTTTACCTGACACTTGACTCCTGATGAATTTATGGAAAAGTTTAGGATTTTCTCCTGCCTTGTCCACGATATTCTTTTCCAAGTTTCTTTGTTCCTCCTTCTTTATCCTGGTCCATTCGGTCCTTGCTTTCTTGTACCTTGCAAATGGTGGCTGGCTGGAGTGCCGTCTACATTATACACAACACATCTCAAAGCTCCTCTGCTTTTCGACATGTGTTATAATACAATTCCTTCCTCTTTCTTACCATTTCCTATGCATTTGAGGCTAGAGGTACTCATGCCCCTCCTCCGTCATTGTAAATTTCACAGAACCTCTCACCACAAAGCCCTGATTCCTAGTAACAGTCCTCCAACTCCCAGTCTCTGTTACCATAGAAGTTGTTGCGGTTTGTGAAGTGTCCACAACAACTTTAGGTCTTCTCTCACCTCTGCTCTCTTAACATCCTCATTTACCACATAGTTACAGTTAAGCATTCCATGATCACTTTTTCTAATCGATGTATCGTATTGATATCCTCAGTGGCCATGCTGGTATGTGTGAAGATGAGATCTAGAAATGATGGTGCATCATTCCCTCTCATCCTAGTATGTTCACTGGCATGATGGTATAAGAAATTTTACTGTGTTCAGCGTCTTCATGACTCCCACTCACCATGAGAATCCAAATTCCCTCAGTGTAGCTCTTCATAACTGAAATCCCCCATTATCAATACCTCACCTTCTCTAGTTAGCGATTACTATACGGCTTCATGCCATCACGATTGTTTCTTCATTGTTATCTCTGGATATTTGTTTTGGATCATTAAATCTCTTTAGAGGATTATATAATAACAACGTCACAATGCACTTCTTCCCAACAGTTACCCTCCCCATCATGTACTGCCTAAATGGTCCATCCTTCACTGTTTCCAGAGACTTACGGTTATCGCTCATCAAGATAGCCAATTCCTTCCCTCCTTTGCATTCTCTTTCCATCCCCAATATCACGCATCCCACTGGCCAGAATGGTTGAGAGCTTGTCTCTTCAGTAAGCCTTCTTTCTAACAGTCTAACAACAGCAGGTGCACTTTCCCTCATAAGGTCTTTGAACTCCAATTCTTTCTCCTTGATTATCAATCCATCAATATCTGTGCACATCACTCTTAGTCCGACGTTACCGTCTCAACACTCTTACCCTCATCTCTGCCCTGCTGTTGGGCCTGTTGCGTCCTCCTGCCTCGCTTGGCGTCTCCAATTGTTTGTCTTCTGGCTGTATTCTTCACTTTTCTCCCTTTCCACCTTTGATCTAGCACTTGTGATGAATACCCTACTGGTTTTTAAGTTCCTTTGTCTGTCTGAGTACCTCCTGGCTTGTTGACCTCAAGTGGAATGGAACCATAATTAGTCGTCCCTTTACTTCTGATTATAACGACTAATTCTTCTTTCTTTTGTCAACAAAATTGCGTTTGGCAGTTCTGTGGCCTTCAGTTATCTTTTAACAAGCATCTTTCTTTCCCCTTTCATCTTTATCTGGAGTAGGATCTTCTAAAACAAGAATCAATTATTTTCATCTATCAGTGTCCTGTTTTACTAATTTTTCTGCCTTTGGTGCCATCCAGTTTTCAGCTGGATCGTTCATCAGTATTGTTCGCTCAACCTGTGTCTCTAACTTTTTCTAAAACTTCCCTTTTGCTAACAAGCACTGGCCCTGCATGCTCTGCACAAAGCCAGAATCTTCCTTGATTAATCCATCTTTAACAGGGCACATTACTCTTCTCCAACTTCAGCCAGTTCCCTGTCCACCCCTTTCAGTATGGCCTCAGGTCTGTGTTCCACTGCATCATTCTCAATACGCTCCTTGAGCGTAATGAATTGATTGAAAAAAAAAAATGTATGTTGATCGGACGCCAGAGCTGCACCTCCCTCCCCACTACTGCCAACAGACCCTGTATGCGTTTCGTTCCTTTCCTCTCGCTGATCAGCCTCTTGGACATTTTGTAAAGACCCATCAAACTTCTTTACTTTTCTAATGACCTCAACTTATTTTTTCTGATTTGGTACCTAATAAATCCCCTCCATTAACCTGGATTTTTGTTCCTACCCAAAGACTGTATTTCTGAGCTCACGACATTCCTCTTTCATCTCAAAACATCCTTCATGGTCTTTTAGTTGATCTCTCGGCATTTGTTCTTCCACCTCTGATAGCGTTAACTTCTGATCCCGTTTCTCAATTTTTCAAACAGCATGTCTAAACTACTCACCTCTAACGTTTCGTATCTTCTTCCTCATGTTACCTTCTTGTTGAGGATGTAGTCAAAGTTGCCTGGTTTTGGTGCTTTCCCATTTTTGATTCCATTTCTAAAAATCTTAATGGACAATAACGCTACTATATCTTGTTTCCATATGATATATCCAAGGTGTATTTTGATACTCAGCTGACTGTATTGCCTATAGGTTGCATATAGTCTACCATCTACCATCTACCTTTACAATATTTCTTTATAATAATTCTTAAGCACATTTGTTCACTCTTCCCATTTCAGTCACTCGCACTATTTACTGTATAGATTACCTTAGAATGTACGATACTGTAGAAATATTGAAGTAGTAAGTATGGCAACACGTCGTTATCTGTGAGAGCGAAAATGGTATTTCTGAGGGTGGAGTATTCCCAGCTATGTTGTACGAATGCAAGGCATCTTCAAAAGCCATGGAAGCCTATAGCACAAGAAACCTTCCAGTACTAACGTACCACAGCAAGTTAGTAGGACTGCCGCAACTACATAGGAAATTGGATATCAACACTGCATTCAAGAACAGCAGTACAGTGAGAAACTTGCCTATAAAAAACTAGCCTGAAAATTCAAATAGTTGTGTTTACCAGATACCCTGCAAGGACTGCGATAAAAATTTAATGGGACATAGTGGAAAAGACCTGAAATGAAGAATAGAAAAGCATCAGTATAGCGTTCGTGTCCGGCAAGAGTTATGTAAGTGCTATGTTCCGGCATAAGCGAGGCTACGACCACCCTCTTGATTGAAACAACGTTTAGAAGATTGTATCTTGTTACTCAACTGGAGATAGAAAAATCATAGAATCTATCATTATTGAACACGGCTTTCATAATAATCAGTCTACGCATGTACAAATCAAGTCCCTTCTTGTATTTCAATCTCTTAAACATGGTACAGAAGCAGCCAAGAGGGTAGTGCTCATCCTCCTCGAAGGCTCAGGCTGGGGTATTTGAATATGTGTGGATGTAATCAGGATGAGGAGAAAGGAGAGGTAAACAGTATGTTTGATGAAAGAAACCTGAATGTTCTGGCTCTGAGTGAAAAAAAGCTCAAAAGTAAAGGAGAAGAATGGTTTGGATATGTCTGAGGGGTATAGTCAAGGACTGGTGTGAGGGCAAAAGCGTGAGTGCGAGTAGGGAGAGAGAAGAGTGAGCTGTTGCAGGTGAAGGTTGGTCTGCGGCACGGATGTGTGATGTCACCATGGCTGTTTGATTTGTTGATGGATGGGATGGTTAGGGAGGTAAATTCAAGAGTTCTGAAGAGATGGGTGAGTATGCAGTAAGCGGGGTGGGAGGGTGAGTCAGTTGTTGTTTGCTGATGACACAGCACTGGCACCAAATTCGAGTAACAAACAGCAGAAGTTAGTGTCTGATTTTGGGAGAGTGTGTAAAGGGAAGATATGGGTAAATGTAAATAAATCATGGTTATTAAGTTAAGCAGGGCAGGAAAGAGTAGTTGGGGTGTGAGTCTGAATGAAAAAAATCTAGAGGAAGTAAAGTTTTTAGATACCTCAAAATGGACATGGTAGTGAATGGAACCATGGAAAGAAAGGTGAATCATATGGTGGTTGTATGGGCAAAGGTTCTAGAAGCATTGCAGTGTGTATGAAAAGCGAAGTCGTTATCTGGGAGGGCGAAGAATGCGTTTGTTTGATGGTATAGTAGTTCCAACAATGATGTATGGATGCGAGGCATGGGCTATAGACGTGGATGTGCGGAGGAGGGTGGATGTGGTCGAAATGAAATGTTTGAGGACAAAATGTGGTGTGAGGTAGTTTGATCGAGTATGTAATAAAAGGGCAAGAGAGACGTGTGGTAATAAGAAGAGTGTGGTTGAGAGAGCAGAAGAGGGTGTGTCGAAATGGTTTGGTCATATGAAGAAAATGACAAAGAGGATATATATATATATATATCAGAAGTGGAGGGGAAAAGTCGGAGGAAACCAAACTGGAGATGAAAGGATGGAGTGAAAAAGATTTTGAGCGATCGGGGCCTGAACATGCAGGAAGATGAAAGGCGTGCACGGGATAAAGTGAAATGAAGCGATATGGTATACAAGGGGCGACATGCTGTCACTGGACTAAACCAAGACATATGAAGAAGCCAAGGGAAACCATGGAAAAAGCTGTGGACCCTGGTTGTGGATAGGAGGCTGCGGTTTCGGTGCATCACACACGTACTACCTGGAGCATGGATGTGAGCGAGAGTGGCCTTTCTTCGTCTCTTCCTAGTGCTACCTCGGTAACTTGGGAAACGGCGAGGAAGAATAAGAATATATATATATATATATATATGTGTGTGTGTGTGTGTGTACTGTGCATATATG
>JAUUDW010587906.1:0-11877 GCA_032361385.1 Panulirus guttatus | reverse complement strand
TGATTGCACCTTGGCAGGGGCTGCGAAGCGCCTGTCTGTTGACGGCCCTCTTTTGACAGAACTTTCTAAATCATAGATTCTCTCTCTTAACCCCTTTCAAATGAGATATCATCTTCTCCATCCCCGCGGATTTCAGACAGTTTATCTCCAATATTGCCAGGAGCTTCGACTATTAACCGTGATGACAGCATTCAACCCGGGGCGCCCTTGGGTTTCCTGGCCATCAATATCACTTTGGAGAAAATGGTGGAGGACGTATGGAATATCAGAAGTCGTAAAATACCATAGAAGTTGACGATCGCCTCTTTATTCTCATCAGTAGTTTAATCCTATAATGGTTAACCTAGCTCCTGTGCGCCTGACCATCTATTAGCAGCAACAGGATCAGGGAATATGACGAAACACCGAAGAATATATCTTAAAAGGATCTAACTCTTTGGTCAGATGAATCCCAGCGCAAACAAGCGACACTTGCTTTAAGGCTAAGTGACTGGTATCTACAATGCTTCACAGACCAACATATGTTCCTCTTTCTCATCACTTCTGCTGCAGCCTCCAGTGAACTGCCGTCTGATATACTTCAAAAGACCCAGATGAGTCCCACAGGCGAACTCCATCCTAACTTCCTCTCTTCAGCCAAGTTCTGTAACAACTGTACAGACAATTCATTTCAGCCTACTCCTTTGTGGACCCACGAATAAAAAGCTGGGCTAAACCCATTGCAGAGAGGATGACCTTATCTATATTGGATCAGACTACAACCCGCAGAAAATTAGCCCACCAACCAGATATAAGAGCTCCTCACACATAAGACATCCTGTATGCATTCACCACGACGCACATACATCACTTATTATTGGTACATTCTTACGACATCATACTCCTATCTACTTTAAATACCAGGGCGTCTGCAGCAGAAGTTGGGCCGACCAGTATGGCAGACTTGGCTTTCGGCCGTATGAGTTCTGTTAGGCACTGTAAGATTATGTAACTTTCTTTCACTAACTTAGGCACAAACTTAACGATTTCCAGCATTCTATACATTACTCGATTTTGCGTCAACCGAGCAGCATGACTGGGACTTCGGTTTAGGTTTGTCCGTGGTCGTACGCCCGTCCGTGATCGTCCGTTCGTCCGTCTTCGTCCCTTGTCGTCCGTCCGTCCGTCCTTCCTTCGTCGTCCACTCGTCCATCCTCGGGAGTCAGGCTCTAGTTTGGTGAAGATGCGTTCGGTCTGACCCATAACAGTCAAGCCAGACGCATCTGAGAGCATACTTTATGTAGATGTTTTCCAGCATCTAAGGAACTGAATGGCTCAAGAATCACAAATGTAGTTTGGATTCCACTGAGTTGGGCCCGCTTTAAAAAGCTATAATCTGACTCATAACTTACAGATTTGACCGAAACGCATCAAGCTGTGTACTTCATAGAAACGTCTATCAGCACCTAAAGAACGTCATGGCATAATACCCGTAACTCGTCTGAATCTTGCCAGAGTTATAACCCACAAACAAACGTTTGACCTTGAATCTAATATAGTTAATAACTTGAAGAAAATTCCATTTCGGGACATGGAACGTAATGCAGAAGTTTATGTGCTTTTCACGGGATACTCCCATTAACTATAATGCTATTCATGACGATGCGATTGTAATTTTCAAACCTGTTATTGACAGATTTCAAACCAGCTTCTTATGAAGAGCTGCACAAAAAGTGGATGACCATCTCTGTATACTGTACAAGACGTCATGATGCGATGACACACAAAACGATTCTCCTCCTTCCAAATGTTTCACAGAGCCTTCATTCGTTCAGGACTTTTGTCCGTGACTGGAGCCTGCAACATTAAAAAAAAAGAAATTTCAGATTAGGTCTTAACCCGGCATTCCCTCAGCGCCGCGAGTACAATATTGTTTCAAACACACGTTTAGAATGCTTATCTAAGGAGGGTAGCCAGATTCAGCACAAGACTCTCGAAGCTTCTCTGAGTTACATCTCAATTTCTGTCATTTGTTCCCCTTTTCCCTGTGACGTATCCATCCCCATCAGAAAGACCTGCTCCAGGTTTAAGGCTCATTTCTTTCACATGTAAGTCTTTCTTCATATCACTTTTTCAGCTTTAGTAGTACTCAAGAATTAAGACTAGATGTAAATTTAGTTTAACTTAGAGGTAAAATACCAAAAAATATAGAAACAAGTTGAGACAAGCGTGTGTTTGCCATAGGAATTGAACTAGTTATAAAATCCAGCCCGACACCTTCCCCCAGCCTTTGATATTTGAAACTCATATGTTAGTACACGCTGCTTATCAATATCTATCTCTCCATGAATGCCACAGGTAACTTGAGCGATAGATATAACTATTCTGGACATCTCAATAGTAAAATGAAAAATTGATTGAACATCTACATGATTATAACAGGCAAATGTGCCTTTTCTTCTTCTAATCGCTGGTGTGTACATGTACACTCTATTTTAATACTTAATCCATTTACAAAGTGTCATGGCCACATGCTAACACAGGTAGAAAGATTATGTAAGTTAAGGTAAACGATGCAGTGCTGGACAGTGAATACAATTCTATTACTAGTGCAACCGTGCCCCATCCTTAGCTTTGTTCTACGATTGTCTGATAATTTCAGTGGTTTCTGATTCCTACTTATATGATTCTTTTCAGATATTCTGAGCACATTGGCAATGGCTGCTTAATTTTTCATGTAACCTTGATATGTCACAAAATGCTAGAGAGAAAAAATGGTGAAAGAATGAACAATACGATGGCCATTAAAGATTCCTGAAGAGAAAAGTTCAGAAGCCAAGCAGTAGGTGGAGCTGGGTGGTACAAAGAGGCGGTGACGCCGAGGGTGAGTGACTTCTGGAGGGAAGACAAATATGAGAAAAGTTTTGGAACGTCAGTGTGTGTGTGTGTGTAGCAGGTAAAGTGTGCGAGATAAGAAAGAAAAAAAAAAGACAGGAATTGAAGATTGTAGTCAACGATAAACTTGAGAGCTGTTCCATTAGAAAAATTTAAGAAGGGAAAAATTAAATGTCTTGTCGGAACAGATATAAAAGGTGGAGTTTCATGTGACATTAGAGAGACGTAAAAACTTGAACACTCTTTTGAAGACCCAACACATGTCAGGCAGCAATACGAAGCAATAAGACCATTTGTGGATTTGAAGACAGGCAAGGAAGAAAGTTCGGAGACAGGCCAAGAAAAAGCTTCAGAGAGACAAGCTGGGAAAAGGTTAGGAAAGGCTATTGCAAGGAAGTTACATGAATAGTGTTTAGGGAAGCAAATGATATTGTGAACTTGGGTGGAGCTCACTAACCTCGTTAGGCAATGAAAATCATCACTTGAGATTTCATATTCCGGATATAGGAATGATGATCCAAACTTTACCTTCAGCCTTATTAATGCACAAATGATACGATTATCATCATCAGTCAAGATGACTGGTCGGTTATTTAGGCCTAACGATTGCCAGAATGTTTGGGTCGTCAAGTATCAAGTTACAATATCCAGTCGAAAAGGTTTTAACCATATATACAATACCTGTTGGTTATGAAAAATGAAAAATATGTTTTGTACAAATCGTTGCTGTAAACAAGCCATGAAAGTGATTTACATAATCTTCCGAAGTTAGTAATTCTTATAATGATAATATCCAGTAAAACATATATGTATAATATTTTTTTTATTGCAGTTTGAATCATTAAAAAATAACCCAAATTCTTACATGAAGAAAAAATAAACCAGCAATCTCCAGATTTACTTGTGACAATCATGTACATCTTGCACTGTGTACATGAGTTACCTTTACACCAGGGAATATATCACAAGAGACAGAGACGTGAGAAAAGCACCAGCACAAAATATAAAAAGGATTTCATCGGCTGATGTTGATTTCTGAAATGTTTATTTTGAGCTGCCAAATCAGAATGATAGGTGTAAATATCGGATGACCATTAGGATGTAACACTCTCTTGGGGTTTGGGAGAGAAATACCAGCGTGATTTGAGAAAGATTTGAGCCAGGTTTGGTCCTCAGCTAAAATACGAATCTGCCGATATGACCCCGAGAACAAACAGCAAAATAAAGAATGCCGACGCCTCCGTTCTCCATCTGCTCGCAAGTTTGGAGTAAAACCATCAGCTGTCGTGATAATGGCTTCGGTGTCTTTGAGGCGCGCAGTGGGCGGTCGTCATTCAATACTGGGAGGTGGGAGGAATACAGCCAGGGCTCGTGGTGCTGATTTACCAAGGTGATTCAGACCCGCCATCAAGCTGAAAAGATTCGCTTATTTGATATGCGGTCTCGAGGCTTCTGAACCAACGTTCCTAAGCCCGGGTCTTTCAGCACACACCTAGTACGCCCTCTGTCTTCTCATATTTACCTTTCTCTATATACCTGCCACTCCCACTGAACATTTCACTGGGTTTACCACGGTTCGCTTTTCAGTAAACGGTTCTCTCGTCAGAGGTGCCTGGCCTCCTATTTTCCCTTGTTCTTCAGCGTCAATTCCACTGATCACAGTTTCCATGTTCATCCTCGTGACTGCATGTTGATGTCAGTAAATACAATTTTCATTGTTCTTACATCTCGCTGTACACTAATTACACTAAACACAGATCTCACTGCAGTCTCTGATATACACTGTTGTTGGCTTTGCCGGTAAGTGACTGCCTCTTTTACTTCCCTTCAGTATTTCACTTCGTGTAGTCATTGGTTTATTCATACTGTAATTATACCTGACTCACTGTTGTACCTGTCGCACAACACCCTCATCACTGCACACCACTACTACGGCACGCTATCATCACCAAACTTCACGCTATTGTTACTTTAACATCACTGTCAGTGCCAACTCTCTTTACTGCGTGATATTTTTATCACTGTCATTACACGCTGTCATCACTACACACTCTCTAATGCGTGTTTTCATTATTTCATACTTCTGTCACTGCACACTATCATCACTGCCCACCTCTCTAACCGTCCGTTATCATCACTGCCAACGTGTCACTGCACGCTATAATTACTGTATACCTCTGTGCCTGTCACTGCACATTATAACCAATGTTCGCCTCTGTCACGCACACTACCATCACTGCTTGCCTCTGTCGCTGTAAGCTACCATCACTGCTCGCCTCAGAAAATACACCCCACAGTCGCAGGAAGGTCACTAATGCACACCACAAAGACCGTTTGCCGCTATTCATGTTAGCCATTGGTACTAATTGCAATTTGCCCTTATTCAGTCCTCAGTGTACACAGGCATTACTCACAGCTCCGTCACTGCACACATCCATCACTGTCCATCATTCACTGCTCAACACAGCCACTGCATATCATTTGCCTTCACCAAAACGGCCATTTCACAGCTGTTTCACTCCATACCATAGTTATTGTATGTAGAGAATTCTGCACACATCTATTTAACGCCTCCCTGCCACCGGTCAGTCAGCGGTATTCATTTCTATCACCGCTCAACATTAGCATTGCACGGCATCTATACGCGCATCTCTGTCAATGCACATTACTGAGAGCACTGGTAGGTTTCAGCGCCCACCGTGCTCACTGCAACTGTATATGACTGTTCATCACTGTCATGAATATTAGTCTCAGTTCACACAGTGTTGGAGGTACCTGCTGTTACCAGCCACTCACAAGGGCGTAATTCAGTAGCGTTGTTGCTTCTTGGTCACACTCACCGTTCCGTCACCTAGAGCAGCATGACCGGGCGAGGTGGTGACCAAACTATAGGAACGTACACCAAACCCTGTTAAAAAAAATCATATCGTGAAAACGATATGAATGAAAATGTTGGTGGCAAAATGATTAGTTTCTTTATTAAGGGAAAGATTCTTTATCTTGTTGTATTGAGGAAAGATAATAGTTTTATGCGTTCACAAAGCATAGACGATACTTTCAAAGCATGACTTGTGCGCAGAGGCCACAGAGAGCGAGGAGGCAACGACTCTAAACAGTGTAAATGAGTCTAACAAATATATGGCCCCCAGTCCACAGCATCATTGGGTGTTAAAAATCTCCGCGCTCCCGCCTGACTCTAGTGCCAATGAGAGGGAGTGCTCATGCAGTAGTAGTACTGAACCTTCCCTCGACCTTTCCCACTTTTGTAGACCTTCCTCTTTTTCTGTTCGCTTTACGAACATTCGTGATGTCTCTAGTAACCTCTCTTCTGTTAAACACTCTCTGTATAGTACCTCTCCTAATATCTTACTTCACTCTAATGATGTTCTCACTAGCCCCTTTCTCATTTCCAACTATAGTCTCGACCTAAACGATTCTGGTTCAAAGGTGGCGTCTGTGTATATTCCAACATCATCACACTTGCTGCACTAATCGAGGACTTTGAGTACCCAAACTTTGATGTTATGTGGCTCAAGGTGTCTCCCAACTATCATGCCTTCACTTCGTTTCGCCTTCTGCTCTCCTAATTCTACAAATTCTTTCTTCGACTGTCTCCTGCCATGAAGCCGTGACATCATCTCACCCACAAGCTGAGATCCTCTACATAGGGAAATTCAGCATTCACTAAAGGGAACGATTTAAGTCCACCCATAGATATATCTATTCTAACGGTACCTCCCTCTCCAGCAGCCCCTTCTAAACGTAAATAGTGGCGCTTGAACAAAGCTGACCGGAATAACTTACGAAAATTCTTTTCTGAATTTCTTTGGGTGAACTATTGTTTTTTATGTGGTGATGATTCTCTCTCCGCCAAATGCACTGCAGAGGTTATTGTTGCGAAAACTGAAGCATTCATTCCTTCTTCCGAGACGATCTCTTCATCCAGTCCATGGTTCAATCATTTTTATTCTGAGGTCATTCAAGCAAGGGATCAGGCATATTGGGCTAAGAGTAAAGACTCTCCTTCCTCTGACTCCCATTCAGCATTTATCACTGCCCGTTATACGTTATCCGTGAGGCAAAGGGTTCTTTTATTGAAAAGAAGTGTGATGACCTCTCGTCTTCATCTGCTGCTAGATTTCTTTGCTCTTTAGCTAAGGGCATCGCTAACAACAACTGTCGCTCACCTTTCCTTCACTTTTCCGTCCTGACGGTGATACAGCTGTCTCTCCAGGAGACGAAGTAACTACTTCTGGTTTTCGTTTCTCCTCTTACTCTGCCTTGGACGACTCAAGCACTCCTTCACTCCCTGATGCTCCTCTTACTAATCCTATGCCCCTTCCAGTAATCTCTTGAAACTGTCCGAAAACCGCTTCTCTCTCTGGACACAAGCAAGGCTTATTGTCCTGATGACATTCATCCTCGTGTACTGAAAGAGTGTGCCTCTGAACTTGCACCTGTGCTTGCTCGTTTGTTCCGCTTTTGTTTGAAAACCAAAACTTTTATTTTTTCTTGGCAGCATATATTGATACATCCCACCCCTAAAAAAGAAAGGCGACCGTTCTAACCCTTTCAATAATAGTCCAGTTGCTTTGACATCTCTAACTGAAACCCTCCTCAACTCCCATAACCTCAGACATCTTAAATCTCACTTTTTTCTCTCTGATCACCAGTATGGCTCCCGTAAGGCGTCATCCACTGGCGATATTCTTTCCTATCTTACTAATTATCTGGTCATCATCCCTGAAAGATTTTGGGGATTCCTATGTACTTACCCTTAATGTATCCAGTAAACTCAGACTTAAACACGATATCTCAGTGAGGTGGACAAAATCTGGTTAAGTTTAATGCCTCCAAGACCCAGTTTCTACCCATCTCTCTATCGACAGTTCCTCACAACTCTCCTCTCTTCTTTGACTGTTTTATGATTACACCTCTTAATGACCATATTTGGAAATAGCTAAGGCTGCTTCTAAGAAACTGGGAGTCCTGTTTAGACGTCGAAATTTCTTTTCTTCTGAACGGATGTTCCATTTATACAAAGGATTGATCCGTCCTTCTTATGGAGTACTGCTCTCATGTTTTGGGTGGTTGTAGCTCTGCAACCTTACCTGACAGAGTTGCGTTGAAGGCGGTCCAACTTATATACTCTCCCTTCGCCGGAATATTGGTCCAGTTTCTCTCTTCTGTAGGTCTTTCCGAGAGCTGGCTGCTTGTGTGCCCCCATCACTAGCTAGACCACACAAAAATCGACAAACTGTTGCGTCACAAGATTACTGTGCGGCCGTTGGCAACTCAGCGGTGGGCCATTTTGATATTTGTTTCTCCCTACACGTCGAAGCTTTGGAACTCTACCTTCTCATGTCTTTCCCAAAAACTATAAGACCTGGCGCATTTCAAGAGACAAGTTTTTCACTTCCCGCCAAAACTGGTAAATACTTTCCTTTGTTTCTTCTTTTTCAGTTTCACAGACATTCCTATATTTCGATTAAGGCCTGGACTTGATGTGGGCTTTGGTCCGCAAATGGAACCTCCTACGTAAAAGAAAGAAAAGAAAAAAAGCATCCTGCAGTGTGTCGAGAACTGTGTGGTAGGTGGGGGCGTTGGGTTGATGTTCCGGCTCTCCCAGGCTATAATCGATGCCGGCACCAGTGTGGTGAGGTTATAAGTGTTGCTCCCGCCAGTGTTGCTCTTGCCAACGCTGCCTCACCTCCATGACAGTAGTGATGAGGTTATGAATGTGAGTGATGCGTTCACCAATATTACACCATCTCCATGACAGTAATGGTGAGGTTATGAGTAAAAGTGCTACGTCTGCCACTATTACCTCACTCTCTGTCACAAGGGATAGTGGAGCAATTGCTGGTGCCTCTACCAGTTTTACATCACCCTGTATAACAACGGTGGTGAGGTTTTGCGTGTTCCTTTTGCCAGTTCTACCATACCTCAGCGACAGTAGTGGTGAGGTTATAATCTTTCCTTCTTGCCCGCCGTAGCATGACCTCTATAGATCGATGATGAGGCTATGAGTGCTGCATCTCCCCTCATAACAGGACTCTTACTTTCCACTGTTGCTACCCCATTTTCGGGGGAAGCGAAGCTGATTTCTTTGTCGGTGCCTTACCTTCCATGACAGCGCTGCCACTCCTGTCACAGCCGCCTAGCTCTTAAGTGACAGCGTTGCTGCTTCCAGTCCCGGTGCTTCATCCACCACGGCAACGCTCTGCCGTGCCGGGGTTCTCGTCCTATCCTTCATGAAGGAAATACTGCTTCTGTCAGCAGTGGCATAACCTGCACAACGAAGCTGCTGCTCTTGCCAGTGTTGGCACATCCTACAGGGAAGAGCTGTTACTCCTGCCAGGGTTACTCCCCCACTCCCAGCCCACTCAGTGGTACAGCTGCTGCTCCCACACTGCTGTCACACCCACCATAACAGAGATGCAGATCCTAACCCATATCTTATGACAGAGATGCTGCTGCTGGTCGTGATTCACAGTGTATGACAGCACTCCTTCTTCTGCTCCTGAATCATAGTTCATGACATTGCTACCGCTGCTCCTGATCAATACTTCATGAAAGCACTGCTATTCCTGATCCACACTCCATGACAACCCAGATACTGCTGTTGCGTGTTTCATGACGATGCTGCTGTTGGTGCCACACGTCACCGCACAGTGAGACTGATTCTTCCTCACTTCCTGGCACTGCTCCTTTCTTATTCTTCATCACCGCTGGTGTCCATCCATCCATTACTGTTGGTGTCCTACCTTCCATCACCGCTGCATTATCCTCTACTTCTACTGTCCTACCTTCCATCACTGCTCTTGTTTTACACTCCAGAAGTGCTTCCACCTTATCTTCAATTGCTGCTGCTGCCTCAGCCTCGATCACTGCTGCTACAGTATCCTTCATCACCGCTGCTGCTCTGTTCTTCATAATCACTGCTTCCCTACCCTCCATCACCGCTGGTGACGTGGTCTCCATCACTGCTGCTCCCCTACCCTTTCATCACTGCTTTTCACATACACTCTATCACTACCGCCCGCTGTCCTAGCTTTCATCGCTGGAGCTACCCTACTCCCAATCACAACTGCTACGTTACTCTTCATTATTGCTACTACTTCACTACCAACGGTTCTGCTGTTCTACCTTCGTCACTTTCTCTCTTTTCCACGTGTCTACCCTGGACAGAAAGCGTTCACGGTGACCACTCTTTCAACATACTATGTACGTTATGATCCATTCAGTAGCATTTGCTGCTGGACGTTCCCACTTCCCATCACCATTCTCGCTCCAGTCCTCACATCATACCTGCTGCTTCAACACAGTCCATGGCGCTGCTGGAGGCGTCGACTGGCGAATAGGTGAATCGTGAAATATTGACGGCACTCTGCCTGGAGAGGCGGTGTGAGCTTGTGTGAAGTGCATTTCAAATAACGTGAATGTCAGCCAGAAGCTACGCCGTGGGTGTTGACACGTCAGTACCTTGGCTACAGATGATATGGGAAACCTCTCCTGCCGCGTCCTCCACTCCTCCTGTTGCATCTGCCTGATGTGATGGTGCACCAGTTCAGGAACCATACACGCACTGAGAGCGTATACGGTCTTAGAATTATCTTGCACACCTGCAGAAAGTGTTTAAGTTTTTTCAACTGTTGGTTACAAAATGATGTCGTCGGCTTAATTTGCCTAATAATCGATGGACCTAAAGCGGAAATCATCACCTGATACCATCTGCGTCACGCCCTCTGCAAACCTCATGCTGCATCTGCTATACCTGAAGGTCCACCTGCTGTGCCACACAGACCCTCCTGCCTTACGTTGTCGCACGTGTCTGAAACTACAATGCATCCTGAGTGACTCTCACTGTTGCAACCTGTCTTTGTTGGAGATCGTGTGCTTTACCCTGCCTCCCGTATCACTTTCTAAGGTATGAGTATATCTTCCCGTCCACACGAACTGTAGAATCACTGCATGCCTGCTGTGAGGTACTACCATTAGGCTATCTTTCATCATTGTCACCTGTCATATGTCATTAAGAGTATCGCCAATTTGCTCAGTGACAAATTTTGCTGTCGTTACAAAGCTGGATATTAAGCCGATTACATAGGCAGATCTGATAGTGTGAAACGTAATCTGTAAATGTAATTCGTATACCTTTCCATCGAGGCAGCAATATTGTCTTTTTCAACCATGGGCTCATCTCTCCTCTCGAACATTAGGCCAAATGAATCGACCCTGTAAACACAGCATTACAAAAGGGAATTATCAGATATTTTGGTATCCAAATCCTTTGATCCAAAGGCAAACTATGAACCAGTATGTACAAACACTACAACAGCCAAATGACAGCTGGCCATTCGTCAGTACACCGGCGTGTCAGTACTGGTAGTAGATGTGACCAGTTTGGATGTATGACACTGAATTTGAAGCTTTGAAATCTTATAAGGTACGATGTGAAACTTTGATACGAGAAGTGTGAAATATTTCAACACTTACGACACGGGGAACTGTTGAATATTAATTACACCTGGAAATGTAATATACTCTGTGAGCTGATAGGTTATTATTATTACTTTCATTATTATTGATATTGTTATTGTTATCATCATTATCATTATTCATTACTATTCTCATTATTACCATTGTTATTACTATCATTATTATCATTATCATTATCAGTAGCAGCAAAGGTAGTAATAGTAACCGAAGCAGTAGTACTATTGATAACGATTATAATGATAGTAATGACGCCATTATTATCTTTAAGATAAAACACGGAAGACACCTTCTGTAGTGGCTCCCGCTGCTGCGAGTCTGCATTTCAGCGAAACGATGTGTTCCTTTGAACTGAGAAGCTTCTCTAAGAGACTGCGTTCCGTTAATGTGACTTCGCCGAAAGAGACTTTTCACTAGCGTCGTAACCACGAGCGGGCGGAGTCCGGTAGCGCAATTTGAAGTGAAATACATTGTTTAGATGGATAAATGATTGAGTGTTGTGTA
>JAUUDW010587795.1:0-11878 GCA_032361385.1 Panulirus guttatus | reverse complement strand
AAGTGCGATTTCACCTTGATAACTACCATCACGGACTAGTGTGATAGATACTTCATATATATATATATATATATATATATATATATATATATATACTGAGTGTGTGACAACCTTGGAGCTGCAGGAGCCCCTGTAAAAAGGTGTCCTGGGAAATACTAAGACCCCTTCAGAAACACAAATTTCTAACTGATACAGCCTAAGGTTATCATCGATCCAGGGATCTGGAATACTTTTTCAACTATGCTAGACGATGTCTGAATATGTATGAAATCATATAGCATCATAATCTACACTATATTACAGTTTCATTCATTTAGTCACACAGATCTTATATGACTCTCCCCCCCCTCCCCTGCTATGGTATCCTGTTTCTGCCACCATCCATTTAGAGCAATTATACACGTACTCTCGGTAAGGACGATCAAATCTAATGTTAACTGTCCTTACCATGTACTCTCCAGTATTTTCTCTGCACACGCGGTTCCTTAACACCTATATTCTTTATAAAACTTTCTAAGTTTAAAGCAAATACGCCTTTTTCTACTTTTAAATGAAATTATAGCTTCACCTTTCAAAATCAATGGGATGGTTTGTTAATGAAATGGATGCCCTGTCATTGGTGTCATCTGAGAGATCGATGCTACAATAACGTGAAAATCTTGTACGAGCCGCACTCAACCATTAGACAAGGTAATATTGTTCTATTCTGTACCAATAAGCTGATCTGGCGGTAAGAGCCTAACATAAGATGGTGTGTGGCAAGACAGTTGGAGTGGATGGCATTGCAGTTGAATTTATTAAGAAAGGGGATGACTATGTTGTTGATTGGTTGGTGAGGATTTTCAACGTATGTATGGATCATGGTGATATCACTGAGGAGTGGCGGAATGCCTGTATAGTGCCAATGTATATAGGCAAGGGGGATCAACATGAGTGCTCAAACCACAGAGGTATAAGTCTGTTGAGTGTGTACCTGGTAAGTTGTAGGGGAGCATCAAAGTAGAGAACAGCAGTGTGGTTTTAGAAGTGGTAGAGGACGTGTGGATCAGATCTTTGCTTTAAAAAATGTATTTGAGGAACACTTGGAGAAACAGATGGATTTTTATGAGGCATTTATGACAGAGATGCTTTGTGGAAGGTCTTGAGAATATACGGTGTGGGAGAAAAGCTGCCAGAAGCAGTGAGGAATTTTTATGAACGGTATAAGGCATGTGTACGAGTAGGAAGAGAGGGGAGTGAATGGTTCTAAGTGAAGATTGGTCTGCGGCAGGGGTGTATGATGTCACCATGGTTGTTTAAGTTGTTTAAGGATGGGGTGGTGAGAGAAGAAATGCGAGTCTTAGAGAGAGTGGTTGAGTATGCAGTCAGTTATGGAGGAGAGGGTTTGGGAACTGAGTCAGTTGTTGCTTACTGACGATACAGCAGCGGTGGAGAATTGGAATGAGAAACTGCAGAAGTTGGTGAATGAATCTGGAAAAGTCTAAGAAATGAGGAAGTTGAGAGTTAATGAAGTTAATGAGAGTAAAGCAAAGATATTAGGTTTAATAGGTTTGGAAGACAGGTTAGTTGGGGTGTAAGTTTGAATGGAGAAGAATTGGAGGAAGTGAAATGTTTCAGTTACCTATGAGTGGACATGGCAGCAGATGGAATCATGGAAGCAGAAGTGAGTTACAAGGTGGGGAAGGGACCGATGGTTCTTGGAAAACTGAAGAAAGGTGGAGAGATCGTTACTCGGGAGGGCAAAAATAGGTATGTTTGAAGGTATAGTTCTCCCAATATTATCATATGGATGCGAGGCATGGGCTATAGATAAGACTGTGCGGAGGAGAGTGGGTGTGTCGGAAAAGAAATGCTTTAGAATAATATATGGTGCGAGGTGTTTCGGTTGAATAAATAGTGAAAGGATAAGAGAGACGTGTGGTAATAAAAAGAGTGTGGTTGAGAGAGCCGAAGAGGGTGTATTGAAATGGTTTGGACATATGGAGAGTATGAGTGACGAAAGGTTGATAAAGAGGATATACGTGTCAGAAATGAAGGGAACAGTGAGAACAGGGCGACCTAATTGGAAATGGAAGGATGGAGTGAAAAAGATTTTAAGTGACTGGAGCTTCAACATGCAGGAAGGTAAAATGCGTGTAAGGGATAGAGTGAACTGGAATGCTGTGGTATACTGGGGTCGATGTGTTGTTGCCAGACCGATCGTTTTGAACAGATAGATGATTATATAGATATGCGAAACATTTTCTTCTCTGAGGGCTATATACTAAGGTAATCTTAAACTTTGGAGCAGAAAGGAAAGGATATTACAATCCCGTCGCGATTTGTTGTACAAAACGCGAGAAAATATCCCTGGCGTCCATGGTGGTGACACAGTTCATTATGAGCTGGATTGACCCCAGCTCATAATTTACTTCGCAAAAATCAGGCTGACGGTGTTGCCGGCCAAATATCATTGACTTATATGGCAGTGGCACGAGAGCTGCTGGGGGAGAACGCGACAGGTATAGACCGAAACATAAGAGAACCCATCGTAAATATAGTCTCTGTCATAAGTCCTTGGGACAGCGAGAGATTCAGTACCAATAACAAATTTCATAACAAGGGATCATACATAAAGCTCTCTGGAACAACAGCAGGCCTTGAAAAGCTTCTGTGTATAGTTCCGTATGTAGAGTTATCTCGGACGCGAAAGCACTCTTTCTCCAACTTAAATGATAGGGTGCTCTAGGTATCATACTAATGTTTAAACCTGCCATTATACCTGGAGACCATGATCCTAATAAATCTTCCCGAATATTCTGGACTCGAGTGTGAGGAACTTCAGGACGAGTGGAATTGATGCCCCTAAAAATGCAGGTCATTCACTCGCCACAGCCGAGGGGCAGCCACAAGCAACAACTAAGGTCAGAGTTGCTGTGTTTTTGATACTTAGTCAGAAAATATCATCAGTGCTGCTTCTGTAGTAGGCCTAATGTAGCATAACAGAGTCAAATTTCCTTATTATCTTTGTACAATATATTCAGTGCATTTGAATTCTGTATCTTCTACTGCACAGAACACATACTAGACCTTCATACTAAACAGAACTGCCAGATAAAGAGAAATGTTCTCATACCCCACAAATAAAAGAAAAATAAGATATTTTCATTCTATATGGTGAATTCTATCACAACAATCCACATTTAGTTCAGATGTGACCATGAATATCCCTGTAGGTAAGAGCATCTCTCACCGCTGCTCACTATAAGGGGTCCCGACGTTCCAGGTATTTTTACGAGTATTTACATGTCGTTAAGTCTGAAAATCCTGGGGCTGCCTTGTGCCTGTGGCCTGGCGAGGTCGGTGCAAGAGGGAGGTAAGGAGTTATAAACTCGCCCGTGGCTCAGGAACCAATATACACTAAGGTATTTCATCCGAAGCTATATTAAACCAACATTGTCCAATACTGTGTCGTGGGGTGGGTGGTGGTGGCAGGAGGCCAGTGAGTAAAGGCCGTCCCTCTCCTGGGTCGGAAGCCTGTCGACTTATTACTACAGTTTTGATATGACGTTTTATATTACACAGCTGTCCAAAGAAGTGAGCCTGTTCTTCCTCATCTGGAGGCCCACCCAACTGCCAATGAAAAGGGAAACTGCGAGCCTCACACAGACTCCTGATGAACCTGGCTGGACACCGGCTGCAACGGCCGTCCTCGAGTTCTGCCACAACAAAGGGCGAACCGAAAAGTATGACAATAATGGATGGCCTCCATGTTCGTCCCAGCACCATCCCACTCCAGCGACTCCCACGGCAGGTCCAGGAATCCAGGGACGATTTTCAGGGAGCAGCAGAGTTCTTCCTAAAACCGGAATTTATGGAGGTGTTTACCTCTAGCGTCGTCCCCGTCAACATGGAGAAGCAGCAGCACACCATGATTATAACGGCTCAAGTTGGGGTATATTCAACATGTAACCTTCAACTACTCCAAGCTTTCCCGCCATTTCCAACACTTTATGTATCTTAACCTACCATTCGGCCCCATTTTCACCAACAGTTCCCCAACAACCACTCCGCTGGGTCAATATCACAACTTTACAAGTCGAAAATAACTCCCTGGCTAGTAGTAACCTGTACACCAGCCTCTTCCACAAACTCTCTCTACCTGCCTTAATCATCAATCTCTTTCACCACCCTCCTCCACCAACCCCCTCTGTTAATAACCTCTACTGGTTCCGTCCACTCAGTCTCACTTTACCAGACTATTGCTCTTCACTCTATAAGTCTTTTATCCTAGCCCTTAAGCAGCCGTCTCAATATTCCTCCTCTCCTCTATCAGGTTATCTTAACCAAAATCCTCCATTAACTTCTCACTAACAACCTCCTCCTCTAGTTCCCTTAACCTGCATTTCGCCACCAGCCATTTACACCAACAGCCTTAACCGATCCCCAACAACAGCCTTTTTCACCAACATTACTCTCCATCCTTATCAGCTCCTCTCACCATTCATCCCCCTAACAGCCGTCCTCACCAGCCCTCTCCAACTGTCTCCTTCATAATTCCCCTCTACTATTCCTCTAGATCAGCTCCCTTTAAGAGTCCTAGTCACCAGCCCTCTTCACTAGCTCAATCTATCATCTACCAAATCGATTTCTTTCTACAGGTGGCCTTCATTATCCGCCTCCATCACTTCTCTCTATCAAGTCCCTTCACTAGCATCTTCTGTCAGACATGTAAAATCAGCCCCATCTACCTCCAGCTGTCGCCATCACTGGCGTCCTCCACTGGCTCTCTCCATCAAAATTCTCCTACCCTTCCACTAATCTCCTTCACCAGCCTCAGTCAATAGGCCCCACATCAGCCCCCTCAAACTTCCCCTCCACCAGCCACCTTCACCAACTTCTGCTACCTGCCATTTTCGCCAGTGCTCACAACCGACTTCCTTCACAAGATCCTCAATACATCTTCATCCAACTCCACCAGTCTCCTCTTAGGGCCGCTCCAGAACCTTCCTCCACCAAGCTCCTTCATCAGTGCCTTCCACCAGCCTTCTTCACGAGTCGTTTTCAATAAAGTTCTCCAAAGTTTAATTCTCCAGCTTCTTTATCAAGTTCCTTCGCCAGTTCTCTCTGCCTGCAGTCTCCAGCATTTCACTACAACAGTCCTCTTCACTAATCATCTCCAACAAAACAAACGCCTCTTCGATCATTTTCCTCCCTCAAGACTTACACAAGCCGTATGCAACAGCTCCCTCTACCAACTCTTCACTAGGCACTTTCCACCGTGTTCCCCTCCACAGGTCTGAACACACAACCATCTTCCTCAGGGCCCACCACTGGCCCTCACTTCTGTGATCCATCGCTAATAAGAGGATACATTTCTTTCAGCCATCGGGATTTTAATTTACTTATATATCAAATAATTTTTACCTTATTCTCCAATAACAACAAGTAATTTCCTCGTCAAACTTTATTACACCTCCCTGTGCTTCCCCTTCACATGTACCTACCATTAATCATCACAGCACCTGTACTATTGACTCCACGACCACCCCCTCCAGTATCCCGACCACTTTCTCTCTCTCCATCTGTACTCTCCAATTCCATCCACTCCATCTGTATCTACTACAACCCATATCTACTCATGTACCCTCAGCCTGTAACCCTCACTATCCACCTTTCCACCTGTCCCCTCCACTACCGTTCCTATCATCCATACCTACCACTTTTCCACCTGTAACCTCCACTACTGTCCCAACCACCCCTAACTACCACTATCCATCTTTCTACTTGTATTCTCCTCTCCTAAACAGTGCACCTGAAACAACTGCTATCCACCACTTTACCTGTGAACTCAAGTACCATTTCTTCCGACTGTACTCACCACTATCCACCTCTCTAAGTGTACTCACCACCTTCAATTCTTACTTGTACCTAACATGACTCGCATTTCCACCTGTTCCTCTTTAGTGCCTCTCCATCTTTACCCTTTACTGTCCGCCTCTCGAACTGTGTTCACTACCATCCTACTTCCATCTGCATCCTTTTTCCCTGCTTTCATCGACAACCTTCACAGTGCTCCATCCACCATACTTTCTCCACTGTATCCCCTACTGGCTTGCGTCCACCTAGACTATATCCTCCACTACCTGATCTCCTTTTGAAATCTCTAACACATACTTTTCCACCGGTACTCATCACCAACTTTTCTCCTACATCAAAAGCTGCAGTCATGGACAGAAGTCCTAATCAAAATAAGGCCTAAAAAATGAAAAAAAAAATGGATAACAGTTCAGGAGTTTTGTGGAATGTTTGACTTTAAAAGAGGGACATATACGTAATTCTTAAAAAACACAAGAGAAGGGAAACTATTTCCAGCTAACTGTGGCCATACAGTGATTAGGGAAGACAGTAGCTTGCACAGTACTGCTTGGCGTATCTAACGGTAACGGCACGCGAGCAGCCAGAGCTGGGAAGCAGAAACCGAAGTAATATCTATAAAAGGGGGAAAAATAAAGCAAAAATTCGACTGAAGAAAAGTAGCTCAAGACCTGAGGTCAGATTGAGAGGACTGATTAAGCCGGATTCCTTTAGGCTCAACCCTGCTTTTTATGTGAGGCTCATACCCACCACAGGGTCCCGACAGTTTCATCAAAAATGTAGTTCAATATCGTTGATGAGAATATGGAGAATATATTCTTTTCCATCCTTTTACTGTTGTACCTAATGACTTCAATCTATGGCCCACTCACAGGATACGGTATTCCTCCTCTTTAGCAATTACAAAGAACCAAAGAACTTATTCAGATTTAATCTGATGCACAGAAAAGATGAATCTCAAATTCTTGCTAAACGAATACATTTGAGTCAATTTCGTATCGCAATTTGCGATGCACTACCGCTTATCTTACGCTCTGCCAGGAGAGAAGATTCTTCTGCAGATGAACAAGATTCCCAGCCTTTCATAAAAAAATTAGCCCTCTGTGTAATTTGAGGTTTCCGAAACAAACGGGAGGACGTTATAGTGATATCAAGTATGTTCATTGCGTCTGACTGGTGGAATTAAATGTTACTGGACTCCACTTGCTTGATGACACACCTTTGGCGAGGCTGAATCACTGGGAGTAAGTCAAGTTAAAGAACTTCTCACTCCAAAGGAGTCTGCATGTCCCTGCGACTGGAAGTAGCGCAGCCTTGGGCTGCAGGAGCCGTTACAAGTGTCCTGAGTAACATTACGACCCTTACACGGAAATCGCCCCTTGGGTAATCATAGGTAAAATAAAGTGGTGGAGTTACAGAACCATCAAAGGATATGAAAAGTCGCGAGGAATTAGAGAAAGGAACGAAGGAGAAATGAGGCTGTATAAGTGTTAAGCGTCGTGTGTAAAAGTCTATTGTAGTGGGAAATCCCTTTCAAAGAAGCCGAGACGACGCAAGGCGCAGAACGACGCAAGAATCGGAAGAATGATGAGTCAGAAGCATAAAGCGAAGCGGGCGATTTGTTTCATAAGGAAGATAATAGGAAGCAAAGAGACACTGGAAATAAAGAAAAAATAAAGTGAGGAAGAAAAAATGAAGAAACGGGCTCGGACATCAAAGCCTCCTGTCAGGCCTAATCATGGCTTCCGATACATCAAGGGCCACGACACTGGAGCCTCGCCTTGCGAAAGCACTGCTGGTGAATTGAGAGAAAATTAGAATTCAAGATGGACGAGAAATTAAATATGGAGATAAAAAAGAGATTTTCAAGGAATAGGATGATAGTTAAAAGTGTTAGAGCGATCATATTTTTTCTTAGGGTATGCTGTACCCACGCACTTTCCTAGGATGTAGAAAATTCAGTTTTGTTGGTAAAAACGAAACATGAAAAAGCACAAGTGTAAATTCAAAAGTACGTTCCTTCAAAACAAAAGGGAGGAACGCCTCCTAGCGTCTGTTCTGTCCAATAACGTATTTGCTATGTGTAGTGTAAGAGGTTGCAGAGAGCAAGGTTGATGGTAGGATAACGACTGATCTACCTACAGGTTTAGGGAGCCACTGATGCTGATTAACATGGTGGATTTTGGAATGGAAGAGTGTCTGTTTATGATATTTTTTGAACTAAGACCAGGAGTGGAGAAACTCAACAGAAAGACAAACAGCTGTGTACAGCATCTATGGCTTTAGAAAGGGTAAATCATAATGCAAACAGAAAATTACTGTGGAAAGTTCTGTTTATACAGTGTGCATGGAAGGCTCTGGAATGCTGTTAAAAACGTATATGATAAGTACAGTGCATGTGTGGGAGTAAACGTGTATTAAGAGAGTGATGCGAAATAGCTCTGTAACATGCGTCATTGTTTTCCGATGTCACCATGGTTACTTGTGATTTTTACGTTTGGGTTACTGAACGAGATGAGGGCAAGGTGAGGTGACTGTGGTATGATACTTAACAATGGATAAGCATGAGGGAAGTAACCACAGGTTTTGGTATGTAGATGCATACTATGTTATTGGCTAAATCAGTGGAAGAGCTGAATGTAAAGGTGCATGGGTTGTGTAATGTATGTAGAAGGAGGAAGCTGGAAGTCAACATGAATAAGAATAAGACGCAAGGTACTGAAAGGGACGGGGCAAGAGCATGTGTTACATCAGTGCACATAGCTAAGAACTGGAGGTTATGGATGAGTTTAGATAACTGTAATCAAAGTGTGGTTGGACTTGTAAACAGGGTCATGTTGGGAAGAAAAATTAGGTCTGCATTGAAAAATATACCGAACTGAAATGATTTAAGCGTAGAAGTATGCAGGTACCTTGCACGAGGCAAGTACTTGTCCCAGCGATGATATATGTATGTGAAGCCCAAATGATCTAGGTCAGGACAACTCGAATATAAAAGCTGTAGACATGAAAGAGCTGGATAATACAGCTGAAGTTAGGAGGACAAACAGAGCGAAGAATGAATGTTTGAAGGGTTCTTAAATGTGAAGAGGTCACCAGAAAGGCGCACGGATGGAAAATTTTTAAGATGGAGTGGCAAAACAGAACATATGACAGGTGATAGATTGGTCCAGACGCATATAGCAGTACAGCAGAAGGTACATGGAAGAGAGGTAGACATCGCTAGAGATGGGTACATGTAGTGAGAAAACTGGTGAGGGCAAAGGATACTTCAATTAAAGATTCCAGAGTAAAGACTAGGGATCGAATGCAGTAGAGGAGCATATTGAGTAGGATGTGAATCAGCTTAGTGAGAAAAGTGAAAATTAAGAAAGCACTTTTAAGTGTGTAAATCTATTTCTTTTTCTTCGCTTCAATACACTGAAGTTGTGTGCGAGTGAATGATGTTTGGAGGCTGTATTCATCTGATCCTCCTCAATAAAGAGGGAACAGAGTGATGAACAAAGAAAAAGGCTACGTCAGAGGTGAATCATGGAGTGAAGGAATGTCGAAATTCATCCAAGGTAGAATTTGCTAATAAAAAAGAGAACCAAACCGAGTGGCTTCATCAGCAGGAAAAATAGCATGATAGGTCAACGTCGGTACAAAAAGAGAAAGACAAATTAAGAGCAATAGATATGCTTTTAACCAAACACCAGGGAGATCTGTTAGCAGCAGCAGAAGACAAATTATCGTACTTTGTTTGGTAAAAGTACTTCACATTGCAAGTTGCAGAGCTGTATTGATTTCGTGCGTACAAGAAGATAAATGCGAGTCGAAGACGGAGGTTTCCTCCAAGTCCGAGACGTCAGGTTCCCTGCCCAAGTGGCCTCAGAGCAGATTGACCAAGACTGTGTGGAGCACGAAAATGATTTGCTCAAACTCAATTTGAATAAACAACAATGAAGAGAGAGAGAGAGAGAGAGAGAGAGAGAGAGAGAGAGAGAAATCTCTAGTGTCTGAGTGGGAAGATTTCAGCCGCTTCATATGGTTTATGATGAAAGACCTTCAGCTTGAGACGAAATTTCATGGCCTCTTAGCAAGAAAACATACAGTCAATATAGTTCAAAGACATTGTTTGGAGGAACAGTACACGTAACAAAATAAAAACAAAAGATTATGTCAGACAAATCTAAAAATCTGAAGATTCAAGGTACATGGGGGGCCTTACTAAGTATGTTGGTGGAAAACATCCTTGAAATGGAATCGAAAATGTTCATTATAGTTGGAAATGTGAAAAGAATTAGTGGACACATCATTAAAAAGCCTGATCTTTGAGAAAAGTGAGGTGGAGCGTTTAAGTGCAGAAAGAGTGGCAGGGTAACCAAAGATGTTGGTAAAGTGGACTGAGAAATATTTTGGTTTACGAGAAAAGCTACGGTCTTGGGAGAAAGGTCAATACTGCTAATGAGGTAGAGCTCTCCCTCTCGTGAGACGGAACATGAAGAGATTCTCGGCATCCCACAACGACCAGTACAGGGGACTGTACTCAGACTATTCTTATCCATGCAAATAAAAATATAAACAAACAGATAAACTAGAAACAAGGAAAAAATAGATTTAAAAGGGAGGGTAAGAGAAAGTTGAGAAGAAAAGAGGAGGAACGGTCTGTACATAAAATATGTCAAGTCTTGCCAGGTAAGTTAGTGTAAGGTGGTTCCGAGCACAATCTTAACGCTCCTAAGCCATGAAAAGTACTTCCCTAGGGTTCCATTTGTGTCTTCCACTATACTATATCCACTTAAACTCATCACTACTCTTCTACCTTTCACTTCCTTGTCTCCATTTGCACTCCCCACATGTCTGCCTCCACTGAGCCTTACACTACTCTACCTCTAGATACGCATTTCATTACCCAACTTCCATCTGCCCCTTTCAGTATCTATCTTCCACTCGTCCCTTCCACTAACGTGTTTGCATCTGTAGCCACTACAACACTGTCTTCACCTACATTTCCACTATCATGCTTCGCCTCACACACATCAGTATCCACCTTTCACCCAGACCCATAATTGTTTTGCTTACGTTTTTACTCTCTACTATCCTGTTCTGCCCATTTCCCTTCCTCCCTACCCCCTGAATCGACCTGTACCAACCCTCACCCAAGTTCCATCTTCTCCTACCTTACTTTCATCTGTGTCTTTCACTCTTGTACCTCCAACTGTAACATCCATTAACTCGCCTCCACCTGAACCCTCCACTACCACCCACCCATCTTCTAAATGGCACAATTCTACGAGCAACTTCAGAGGCCAGACTAATAAGCAGGGAATGGTAATTGCCAAGGTGGATAATTAATAAGAGACGGCCTTTGTCGCATGGTTGACGTGGGGCCGGGTGCAGAAGACGGCACAATGAGACGACACCTCGTGGTGATACCTCGAGATGACACAGGAGATGAAATGATAGCGCGAGGAGATAGCACAAAGATATCTCAAGGAGAGGCGGCACAGACATGACATAAGAGAATGGCAGCATGCGAAGATGTCTGAACAGATGTGTTAGAGTGATTGGCGCAAGGAGTTCACCCTGATATATGAGACAAATAGATGAAATAAACTACTGCTCATCAGATATGACACAAAGAGAAGGCAGGAAGAGGTGTCACACAGAAATGACACGAACTGGTTGCAGATGATAGCATAAAGAAACGGCACTGAGAGGTAATATATACAGTTGGGACACAGAGAAGACGTTCACCGGTAAATTACAAATATAATACAGAGACACGGCATTCTGAAATAACACCAATCGACAGCTGAAGGAGGTGGCATAGAGACAGCATTCTGAAATAACACCAAAAAACGGCAGAAATAGTTGGTGCAAAGGGACGGTATTGTGCAATAACGTCAAGAGACAGGAGGAGACGGCACAAAGAGACGATTCTCAATGGAAAAGTACAAGAAATGAGACAAAACGAGGAGGTGGCGCAAAGAGACGAAAGACCAGCGGTCGAAAAGATATACGAATGGAAGCCAAATGA
>JAUUDW010587684.1:0-11558 GCA_032361385.1 Panulirus guttatus | reverse complement strand
CGATCTAAAATCAAACTCACTTCCCCATTTCCTTCTTAGCTCACCACACCTTTCAAAACTTATTTTTTTGCTTTACAGTATTATTCTAAATTACAGAACGTTTACAATCGCTGCAAAAAAGAATTAAACCCCTTTGACTATTATCAGTTGTAAAGATACAGAATAGTTCTTATTGGAAGTTACAGTATGGTATTCATTAGAAAAATAGATATAAAATGATACAGTTTAGGTTTATTGAAAGTTGTTTTCATATTTATTGATTAGATTTTTTTTATATATACTTGTTTGCCTTTTCCCGCCTTAGATAACTGAGCTGCAGAGGAAAGATCTTGACTTTGCTTCTGCCTCAGTTTTTATTTTGGAAAGTACTAAAGCAGGAGGGAAGGATTTCCATTCTTATTCCCTCCTCGCTTGTCGCCTTCGGTATTAACGTAAGAGCGACGTGTGTAGTATTCTTTCTTCCCCAACTTCATGAATAAACTCATAAAATGGGAAATTTAATCGATTTTGCATCTGAAGGAATTTCGTTTTTGTTTTCTTATTTTGTAGTTGAGATTTTGTAAAGCGTGCAATACCATCCCCTTGTTCTGAACTGGTAGGCCAGAAATGTGTCCAGGATTAACGCAACCTCCCCGACCTTCCTCTTGGCCTAAGACGACGTGTACTCGTTTTAAGTAATGCAAGTTCACTCACCACTTTAAGATGAAATAAGATGAAATGTATCAAGTTACTTATGCCTCAGCTTTGTGCAGAATTCCGGAATCAAATGGACATGTATGTCTTATCTCGGCAGGATGCGAGGTCTTGTGATCCTAGCAGTGGTGGTTGGGGCTTGTGTGTGTCTGCCCAGCCACGTTGTTCCGGCAGTGCGTTTTCAGGCGACGAGAGAAGCTCCTCCCCAGCTCAGCAAGTCTATCCAAGAGGTGAGTCCTGGTATATGTATATAGAGAGAGAGCTGTGTGGCTGTCTGTACGATATAGGGAGTTCTGTATTCATACGCTAGGTCCCATCTCTTGAGCTTTCTCTATCATGCAACTTTTTAAATTTAAATTAAACTGAATGTTGTTATTAAGACAATCCTAACTCTTCCCTCTTCCATGGTAGAAAAGAATTTGGTCGTTATCTTTCCACCGAAACTCGGCTGCCTCCTTATGGTGCCATCTTCGTTGCTGTCCTCTGGACCTTCTGTATTAGTTCTTCTTGGTTCTTGTAGGTGTGGTGAACAAACATGAGAAGCATATTCCAGTTTTAACGCAATATCAGCTGTGAACAGTTTGCTGACTCCCTCCTTTTCCTTATACTTCAGTTCATTTCTGGTATTCCCAAGTAGACGGGATGATTTGTCTCCTTTTGCAACTCTCCTAAGGTGGAGCTCTGGCCACAGGTCAGTTATATGGTCGACTTCCAAGTGTCCCTCTCATACACAGCTTAATTTTATGATGAACATTGTTCGTAAGGCCTTCCTTCACGGTGTCCAGTTCCCATTAGTTTGCACTGACGTGGGTCGAATTTCATCATCCATGTATCAGGCCATCTTTGACGTTTGCCTAATGCCTCGTGTGAATCTTTGCCTTCCTTTTCACTCAATACTTCCCTCATGACCCCCGACATAATCCGCAAACATATTTAGGTATGATTCCAATCCTTCTTGCAAGTCAGTTGTGACATAGATTAGGAAGAACAATGGTCTTAAGACTGATCCATGTAGTACGCCACTGGTCATCCAAACCTATTTGGAGAAGACACCTCCAACATTCACCCCATTTTCCCTTCCACCAAGGTAATTTTTCACCCATCAAAGGAGACTTAGCCTCATTCCTGTCTGAAGATCCAGCTTCTTTACCAGCCTTCCATGTGGCATATAGTTAAAGGCTTCCTAGCAGTCCAGATACACGCAGTCCACCCGTTGAAAACAGAACTTACTCTTTCATAGAAGCCTAAAGGGTTAGTTGCACGTGACCTTTCCCTGAATCCACGTTTTCCCTTGCTTAAGTAGTTTCTCCTTAGCAAGTAATCACCAGTTTGCTTTCTGATTACTTTTATCGGTACTTTACAGACCACACTTATCAAAGAACCTGGTTTGTAGTACACTGGGACTTTCTGATCTTTTGAGAGGACACGTATATGTTATCCCTCTTCCATTCCCGGCACGTTATCTTTCTCCAGCAACATCTTAAGCAACATTTCAAGAGGGTTGGTAGACGCATCTTCTCATTTCTTCAGCACGTGTGGAAAAACTTCACCACACCCATGGACTCTGTATAGGTCAAGGCCATATAGTAGTCTTTTTATGGCTTCTCTAAATATTCCGGTGCTTTGCAAAACCTTCCAAAGTCTGTCATCTTGGTTTTGGGGCCGCGGTGTCCAAAGTATCCTTTTGAACGTTCCTCTTTTCCTCGTTTCTTCTTCCGTTGTACTCATTTCCTCGTCTCTCATACCCGTCTCTCTTATTAGATCTTCCTTGTGTTTCCATGAGAATGTAAATTTTTCTAGTCTGTCTTTTTATATTTGAAATATCTCATATAATAAGAACTTTACCATCTCTAACGATTGCATGTTTCTCTGCTTCGTGTATCATCCTGAATGTTCCTTCGTTCTTTTCTTTGTATGTTTATCCTGGTTTATTAACATTCTGTGGCGTGTATTTGTAATTACACATTTGCTATACGGGGAAGAAGTCTGTCACTTGTGGGACCCCATCTCTTGAACATTCTCTTCTATCATACAGTTTTCAATAATTGTATGGTGTCTACATTAACCGTGTCTTCATTAACTTCATTCCATTCACTACTCTTGTACTCGAAAGGCACCTCTTCACATCTTTCTTAGCAAGTTTCTTGCTTAATTTCGTGTTATGTCCTCTGGTTGTTCTGTCCCTTCATCTCTCAAAGAATGTTCACTGGCTGTGTCATTAGTCTGTGCCACTCACTCTACCCTTTGAAGTTTAAGGCCTGGCCTCTAGTAGCCATTCCCAGCTACTCAGCTCTCTTGATTATGATGCCATCTTTGTTGCTTTCCTGTGGACATTCTCTATCAGCCTCTTTGGATGCGGTGAGCAAACTTGAAAAGCATAATCTAGTTTTGGCCTTATTCTCGCTGAATGTACGTGTAACAAAACACTGGAGATAACACTGAAAGTCATAAGACATTCCCAGATTCAGTTGCAATGTTAGATCTGTGTGCATGTTGAGCATTACAGTGTGATGGATGGTATATTTTGTTTTGTTTACAAGTGTTCACCTTTCCTGCGCAGACAGTGTGACAAATCATACTGAAACCCTTTACAGTACTTATCGTTGTTTATGTATAATTGCTTTGTTTAATAGTTAGTAAATTTGTGGCTGCAGTCTTGACAATGTTGATGTAGAAAGATCCTGAAAAAGCGTTATATTTGCGTGGAACGTCTGACGATTAACATCTTATCTGTGTTTACAGTTCGCACTGGACTTGTCGATAGAGCTGCAAGATAAAGGCACTGTAGTGTTCTCTCCCCTGAGCATCAGTAGTCTCCTGCTGGTGCTGCTACTGGGATCCTCCGGCGTCACCTACCAGCAGCTGTTTAATGTCCTTGTGCTCCCTACCAACGAACGCTTACTCCACTCACATTTCCAAAACCTGTTTGAGTCTGCCGTGTCTTCTGATCAAGTCACACTCAACGTTGCAAATGGTCTGTTCCTGCAGGAGGGGACTGATGTCTTGTCAGAGTTCACCAATAAAACTAAAACCTACTACAAGAGTTCGGTCCTCTCCCTGGACTTTCATAACAAACCCATTGTGGCGAAGAACTTCATCAACAGCTGGGTGAGCAATCGTACCCACGGCATGATTCCACAGCTGCTGCAGGAGCCGCTAAGCCGAAGGACGAACTTCGCTGCGGTCAATACCGTCTTCTTTAATGGCACGTGGGCTAACCCCTTCGTCCCAAACTTTACAAGAATGGGAGATTTTAATACAGGAACCGAAACGATTCAGGTGCCCATGATGCAGTCTGACATGAATGTGCCATACGTAAACATCCCCGACCTGGACGCCCACATGATCTCCCTCCCATACAAAGGGAACCGATTTGCCATGTTCATACTGATGCCCAAAGGTAACGTGACCAACAACTTGCAGGAACTCGAGAATCAACTGGATTCAGACATCATCAACAGACTCATCAACAACATGACCTTCATCGACATCAATGTGTCCCTACCCAAGATGCGCCTTAGCTACAAGACTAGTCTGAAGAGGGTCCTTACGGATCTCCACGCCGACTCCATCTTCGACAGAAGTACTGCCGACTTCAGAAGACTGACGGCCAGTAAGGATGTCTGGGTTGACGACATGATCCACGAGACAGTGGTGGAGGTCTCGGAGACGGGCACGGTGGCAGCCGCCGCCACAGCGTTCTCGCTCAACCGGATTGGAAACTCGAGGACCTTTTATGTTAACCGGCCGGCCGTTCTTTTCATCCGTGACCAGAGCTCGGGCCTCCCGCTCTTCTGGGGCAGACTCATCAAACCTGAACCCTTAGAGCAGGCCAGTGGTAGAGCCTGAGCAATCCTGTAGTGTTGTCTGTTTAATATGTTATGTTTCTGTGTGCTGTTCACGTCACAAATTGCACTGTACTTTGCTAGATACCAGCTGGTCAGAGATGCACAAGGGAGCTTACTCGTTGCGTCGAGAAATGTACCTCCGTTTCACCTCCAGCACCAAGTGAAAATCTCACTCACGATTGTTTAAGGCAACGCAGTTGACCGAAAACATTTTGTCGAAAAGTTGAAACGTGAGCCTTTGTCACTGACACAGTTTTCTTCTGAGGCATATTATGTCAAGAGAGAAGTATGTATATGGGTTTCTATTTAATATATTTAAATATTTTACTTATGTAAGCTTTTCATGTGACCTAAGCCAAGGTGAAGTATGTTCACTAGATTTCTTTTTTTCTAAATGAACTTTCTAGTGTTATACAGCCAGAACAATAGATTGTAACATTCAGATTGGGCATAAAATAATCTGATGAGGTCGGGTGCCCAGAAGTGTTGCTATAAACCATACTTCAGCTCCACACGAGTAGGAGGAAAAGATTGCATCTGACATATTGTTCAGAAAACAACCGGAATTCATTTAGTACTATAGATACATTACTAAACGAATATTACCCGCCTCTCTCGTGCCTGTTGCAGGTGAAAGAGAGGGCGAATGGGTGGCTGGAAATGTCCCCATTTGTATTCATAACATTACAGAAGAATTAAGGAAGCTAGAATATTTTCCTCGATGGCTTTATCAGTCGTTCCTGACGCTACGTCATTCGGGTGGGAAACGGAGAACGAATGTGGAATAGATACATGCAAATAAGGTGAATAAGGTTGTTGCTTATATTACCTCGGAAAGGAGAGAGGTATTCCTTTATATACATAAACGCTTCTTACCCCAGGAGCCCCTTCCTTTTCTGAGGGGCTCCGGCAGCGCTTAGTGTATTGTGGTGATATTTCGTTGTGTTTTAGAAAGGCTCGACTTAAATTTTTCAAGTTAACTTACGTTTGACTCGTTCACACCTTTTGGTTTTAGGACAATAAAATATTTCTATAAACGTTCCATGTTTATACCTGATATACAAACGAAATATCTCAAACAGTGGGGGGGGGGGGAGTTACTGCGTGTGTGTCTGTGTGAAGCGCCGCGCGATGCGGTGCTTAGACTGTGGCGTTCAGGTGCTGACAACAGAGAGAACACGGACGACATTTTCAAACTGTTATCTGAAAACTGAATTGCAAGACTCGTGAGGGAATCAATGAAGATGAGTTCCGCTGGATAATGAAATCATTTTGAATGTCTTGGGGAGGACGTTAGGAGCCAAGAGTCACGGTCAGTGTCATAAGATGTCGCCCGTGGTGTACCATGGTAACGCACGGACAAGGTCTGACCTCTGATGTAAGACGACGCTGTGATATTTCTCGGGAAACCTGTCGTGGAAAAGTGTATAAGCGACCCAAAGGAATCTTTCTGTCTGGGATGTGATGTTTGTCGTCAGATGACCCATTCACTATTGTGGGATTGAATGCCAAATCCAGTAACAAACCAACAACACAAAACCAAAATCTTTGTTGTCCCTCTGGCGGTGGATCCTGTAGATATGACGTCGGTTGATGGGACGTGGATTGGAATGCCTCTATAACTTCCATGACGACCTGTCGCGCTGGTGAGGAACGATTACTTCCGGGTGGGGGGTAGGAGCCATGATGAACTCCCTGAGCGACCGTGGGGGCCTGGTAGTTCTCCTGACGGTGTGGACGAGCGTACGTCGGGCCGTCCTCCCAGGAAAGCGGATGCTAGAGCGGTGGGCGGGGCGAGGCAGAGGCGGGGGTGTGGGTCTCCTGACGACGAGTGAGGGCGTGGCCAGGATGCCTCCTCTAGACAGGTCGGTGATGTCAGTCGATGGCGGGAAGACAGAGGTGACCCCCGTCCCACGGGTGGGATCTGCCAGGGTGACTACGTTGGTGGAAATGAAAGGGTTGGGCGGCCGTTGCTTTGACCTTAAGGCGGAGGAAGTGGTGCTAGGTCGACAGGAGGGGCACTTGGCCGTCTGTCTGCCTCGCTGCTCGGCATTTCTGAACACGTGTCTCGCTGGCATTTTAAATAAAGGGTTGGGCAATCGTGGTTCATCTACGTTTAGCCAAGTAGAAGAGATTTTTGTTGGTGTATCTGCGGCGGTGTGAGTCAAGCCGGTTGCTCTGTTCCACGGATGTGGTGTTGGTGACCGATCACTAGCGTCTGAATTATTATTTGTACTGTGACGGGGATTACCACCCGCATCATGAACCCGGCTTATTAAAAACGAGTAACGAGACGGATCGCTTCGTTGCAAACCTCTCTCGCTTTGACTGACGTCGCGAACCACCGGTGTGTGCAGGCGTGTGTTGAGAGTGCGCGTGTCTGATCCAAAAATGAAGTGAATGTTTACTTGTACGTCCTTTTCCTCGTCATCGGAGGACGTTACCCGGGAGCTCGGGTTGACTCCCTCAGTAAATGATAGGCTCATCTTTTTTCGCAAAGAATTTCCTTCATTTGCCTGGAAATATTCGTTATGAACTCCAGTATTCTTCCTGCTGGACAAAAAAGGAACCGCAGCTGCTTCACGTGCCGTCCGCACCCTGGCCACCCCAGCTGCTTCACGTGCCGTCCGCACTCTGGTTCCAGACTTCAGTTTTGCGGACAGTCCTGATGATTCGCGTTTTCTTTTACTCCATTTAAGTGAGTTTTCAGTGACCTTTGGCTGGAATCCTGGCAAGGAGTGGGCAAAAAAGGCATCAGCAAGGAATTTACCCTTCGACTTGGGTTTTATTGTTTGAGGCGAGAGAATACTGTAATGAGAGGAAGTCGGCGTCATCCTGTGATTCTTAAGCTCTGGCAGGAACTCCTCGTCTGCGTGTTGCTGGTTTGACGACTCTTCTACCTTCTTAGCACCCTGGCTCATGTTGACCAAACCTTCGTCGAGTGCAACGTACGTGGGCGCCTCACGCGTGGCGCTGCCCGTCATGCTCCTCTCTCTAAAGCTCTCCGGAACCTGGATGAAATAATTCTGGACCACGCGAGGATGGTCGGAGTAAAGCTGTGTGGCCAGTAATGGGTTGAGCCAGCCGGAGCTCTGAGGAAGACCTACCCTCGATTGGTTGCCAGTAAACCTGGGCACGTCCTCATCCTTTTTACTCCGGCTTGCTGTCGGAGTTACAGTGACAGACCTGACCACGGGCGAGGATGAATGTTCCTCCAGCCTCTCATGGCTGCCGGAGAAGAAGGTAGAGTGTGGTAGACGAGGCTTTGTGTGGTTGAATGGGTCGTGATGTGCTGCTGTGTGAAGCTGCAACGGTCGCAGATCAAGTGCTTTTGTGCCTTTGGTTAGCAGGTGAGGAGCCTTAGTGATCAGTGACTCAGGGAGAGACACCGGAACCGGAGACACGTTAGCCTGACCGTGTCTCTCTTCGACTAAAGGAGAAATTTTGTCTGAATCAGACGTCGACGAGTCGAAAGGGTTTGCATGAGATGGCGAGCGAGCACGGACTGTTTTACTGATACCAGCGGTACTTGTGGGCAAATCTATTGCTTTTAGGATCTGGTCCGCTGGTGAACCCAGGGGTTGGAAGGTGGCCCCATGTAGGACGCCAGGGGTCTGGGTCCTTGTCGAGAAGGAAGCTGTGCTCTGGGCTGCCTCGTCAGACCTTAAATGCTTTTGCGTCGGTCGCGGCTTATTGTCGAACTGGTGACCTCTTGTGGTCCAGGAGATGTTCGATACCCTCGGTAATCCAAGCTCGACCGAAGGAACAGTCTTTTTGTATCCAGCGTTGATGACGAAGGAATCCGAGGAGGTGTTTGGATTGACTCGTTCGTCTTGGTCTTGCGAAATACTCATGTTGATGAATTTGCTGCCCTCATCTTTGTCCTGAAGTATTGACACATACCTTTTGACACTGCGCGGCAGTTCCTGCAGATCGACGTCGATCCGGTCAACATCCTGTCGACTCTGCGCTGTGTTCGTGGTCGCTGCCGAGGCCAACTCGGAAGCAGCTGAGACGAGTCGACCGTCGACGTTGATAACAAGCTCGAGCGGCACGACCGACCCGTCAGACCTGACTTGCCTCAGCGACAGGATGAAATTATTGTCACCTGCCCTGGATACCTGCAAGTTGTCACCACCAGGACCCACACCTGATTCTCTCAGTTCACCGCTCCCTCGTGGTTCCTTTCCTGCTTCTTCCTCAGAGATGAAGTCACTTGACACACGAAACTGCTGTCCGTTGCTGCTGTGTATGGGTTTGAACGTTGGAAGGGGTGTCGAGAAGTCATATTTAGAGATGGAGTCACTTGAAACAACAAAATGTTGTTCATTATTGCTGCTGTGTGTTGGCCTGGGCGTTGAGAATGACGATGAGAAGTCGTTCTCCGAAATAAAGTCACTTGAAACGTCGAACTGTTCGAACTGTCCATCACTGCTGCTGTGTGTGGGTGTGAACGGTGACAGGGAAGTCGAAAAGTCGTCCTCAGAGATGAAGTCACTTGAAACACCGAAGTGTTCATTATTGCTGCTCTGTATAGGACTAGGAGTTGAGAAGGATGTTAAGAAGTCATCCTCGGAAATGAAGTCGTTCGAGACATCGAAATGTTCATCACTGCTGCTCTCTATGGGACTAGGTGTTGAGAAGGATGGCGAGAAGTTACCGTGAGATATGAAGTCACTTGAGACGTCATCGAACTGGTGTCCATTGCTGTCGTCTGTGGGAGAAGACGTTGACAGGAAACTCGAGAAGTCATCAGTGGGACGGTCTATGAACACCAACTTGGGAGAGGGAACTGGCGAACTGAAGGTGGTGGTAGAAATGGGTGGGGGGAAGGTGGTGACGGGGTGGTGGATGTTGGGCTCAAACACCGTGTGGGGGTGTGGGGTGAGGGGCGGATGTGAACCCGGTGATGGGGTGATGGGTGATGCTTCTGGTGCAGTGATGATGGGCGACGGCTGAGAGATTGTGATGCTGGTGTGGCGGTGGAAGGTCGTGAAGGGAGGCAGGGCGGGGGGGCGTCTCACCAACGTAGGTCGTGGCCTCACCGGGGACGACTGGTGAGCAGAATTCGCGTTGGTCTGTATGAACGTCGTCGGAGGTAAAGACTCCACACCAAAATTATGATTTCTTGTAAATCTTGAATTGCCAAAAGTATTCACATTTTGCTCATCACTGGAGGCAACCGCTGGAGAATGCGTGCCGACCCTCCCCGCATCCTGAAGGAAGACCTCAGGGCCAGAAACGCTCGGGTTCTGATGGTGGTCCCTAGATGCTTCTGTGTGGCTGACGTGGCAGAAGCATCCTGACGGGACCTTAAAGGCAGCGAGGAAGACTCCGTCAGTTGGGGCTTGTGGGTCGACGGCAGCCATCTTGTGGATACTGTATCTTTGGCGGCAGGCGGAAGCGACCAGCTCGGGCAGGAAGGCGCACCGCTCGCCCGCGCCACTGCAACAGAAAATTCGAGTAATTAGTGAAAATCTTGCTGCGTAAACAAAGAAAATTATAGTTCAAAAGAGTTCTGCTGAAACTTGTCGAGCTTTCCATGAATACCATCAGAATATAAAGCGTTGGGTTCAGAGAAACATCCGATAATGCCATACTTGCCAGTATCATCCGCGTTTACCGCAACGGACCAGTTGATACTAAGACGCCATGAATTCTCGTACGTTCTCGCGCAAGACGTAAACATCTAAAATGTAACTTATATCTGAATAGCTCCTTTTTATCAGTATATATCAAAGTGAGACATGAAATGGACATCTGCAAAACTATATCTAGTTGCAAAACTGAAAAAAAACGAGTGTCATTATAGAAGGCAATCTAGAGAATTCTATCTTGTTATAATCTATTCAAGCTCGCAATTCAACAGTTGAGGTGTGAAGTCCCATCTCAGTGATAAAACTTGTTGGACAGCGATTACCTGAACTGACTGTTTAGATAAAAATGATATCTTTGATAGCTGTATCATATGAATGTAGAAAATGCAAAAGTTTTATGGCGTCATTGAATGACATCTCAGTTAAGGCAGTCGTACTTCCATTTCCGGCAAGTAGAGTTCATTCCGGTGTTTCCCATACCTTTATCAGTTAGTCTCCTTTTCAGTCCAGCGCAAGAATGAAATCTGTGAGAACAAGTGAGTAATGAGGGACAAACTGTGCAACAGATGGTAGGGCTCCTACAGTAGCTTGTAAGTAATGTAAGACTCAGATCTTAACAAATGCATTCGTTAAGGAAAAGCTTGGGTGTAAATGAGAACGTGTCGGGGGTATCTAAGTGTATGGCAAGGCTGGTGTATGTGTGTGTGTGTATGTGCTGCCATACCTGCAGACCTCCATGCGGATCCTCTGAGGGAAGGCGTCCGTGTTGATGATACGCAGGAAGTTGCCGTCTGCAGCCCGACCCCACGCCGGCCGAAGCTCCCGCACCTCCGCACCGCACACGTATCTGCAAGATCCATACTGTACCGTCCAGGGATGGTACTAGTACCCGCAAGATCCATACTGTGTACCGTCTTGGGGTGGTATTGATATCTATAAGTCCCACATTGGGTAAGTACGGTACCTATAGTATATACTACTACCACTGTATATCATTCTGGGTCGGTAAGTGTACCTGCACCTGTACCTCACTGCGTGTACCTCAAGCACTCAGCATGTAGCACGTCTTACTTACCTGTCGTTTAAGGAGGTTCCCCCCCCCAATGTCCCCTCACCTGTCATGGGGTCGTGGAGGGTCGTAGAAGAGGGAGTCATTGGCGGGGGAGTGTAGTTCCGAGTAGGTGAAGATTGCAGCGTCGCTACTGACCTCTAGCAACCTGTCCTGCCACCAGCTGTAGGGAGAGAGTGTGTTTAGTGTGGTTTCAACACCCGGGTGTGCAGTGCATGAGCGTGTACACCTTCGTGAACACCCCTAGGGCTCGGTCGATAAAATGGGTACCTGCCTCAGGCTAGGGTATATATATATATATATATATAGCGTTAATGGGATGGCCTTGATTAGGGCCTCAGCTGCCCGTGC
>JAUUDW010587241.1:0-11880 GCA_032361385.1 Panulirus guttatus | reverse complement strand
GTTAATGTGAATTAAAGCAAAGTTATTTGGTTTAGCAGTGAAAAGAGACAGGTTATCGGGAGTATGAGTTTGAAGGGAGAGAACTTGGAGGAATTACTATGGAGTGTTTCAGATGCCTGGGAATGGATCAGACACACTGATCTTGTACGCCCATCCCTTAAGAGTTAGAAATATGAGATAAACTCTGAGTGTCTAACCAAAAAGACTGAGTGGTACAGTAGTTTCCTGTTTTTACAGTATGGGGAGGGAGTTTTGCACTCACGGGGCCCCGTCTGTGTACCATCACACACTCTCTTAAGTTTATGTATTATGTCTGTATACTTCTTAGATACAGTGAATAAACTTAAGAAGCATATTCTAGTTTTGGCCCTATGTTATTTATGAGCAGCTTGGTTATTATTTCTTTATCCATATATTTGAAAATTATTTTATTTGCCAGCAAGACAGTTTGTCTCCTTAGCCATTTTCCTTGTGAGGTAATCCAGCAATATGTTTAGGATGATGTCAGCTCTCAAATCCTTCTCTCACACAGAATCTTAAAACTTGTTTCTAACTAGATAATCATAATGAGGCCTTCTTCAACTTTGTCCCATCATTATTACAGTTATTTGGGTTGAATATCATCAGCCATGTATCAAACTGACTTTGGAGACTGTTTAGGTCCCCTTGTATGCTATGCATCTTCCTCGTTTTTCACTACCCTCATGACCTTTGCATTATCTGCAAACATATTCAGGTAGGAGTCCATATCTTTGGATGAGTTGTTTACAAAGGGCAAGAAGGCTAGTGGCTCCGAAACAGAACTCTCTGGCTCTACACTGGTCACCTCAACCCATTTAGAGAAAGCTCATCTGACTTACGTCCTTTCTTCCTTTCCAGTGAAGCAATCTTCAATCCATCGAAGGAGTTCCCCTTTATTCCTCTCTAGCGCTCCAGCTTCTTAATCAGCCTTCCGTATAATGTCGTGTCAGATGCATTCTTGCATCCAGTGACAAACAATCCACCCAACCTTCCACTTTGTCTAAGACATTGCTCACTCCCTTATAGAAATCAAAGAGGTTTATTACAAATGACCTATCCCTAAAATGGTGTTGAATTTTATCTAGGTTAGTTCTCCTTTGTAGAAAGTTGTCCCTTTCTTTCTAATTATCTTAACAGAGCCATTCTTGTATATGAGACTCGTCTGTAGTTCAGTGCCTGTTCTCGATCTCCAGTCTTGTAGATTGTTGTGTCTGCTGTTTTCCAGTCTTCTGACACTCTTCCTCTTTCCAGTGATGTATTTGAATAGTATTTCAAGAGGCTTAGCTAGCATACCTGCACACTTCTTCAGCACATATGGTGAAATTTTCTCAAGACCATGAGCCTTGTATGGATCAATAGCTTTTAGTATTCTGTTAGCGTCTTTCCCAGATATGTCAGAGTTTTACAACAACACCTTCCTATGGGGCTTCGGTGTCTTCCACTGAAAACACTCTTACATTTGTTATCTAATTCTTCACATATCCTTATCTAATCCTCAACAGTTCTTCCCTCCGAATCCCGTAGCCTGATTATCCGCTCTTTACCTTACAATTTATTCCTGATGGAGAAAAGTTTTAGATTTTTTCCTGCCTTCTCCACAATTATCTTTTCAAAGTTTTTCTGTTTCTCTTTTCTTCTGTTATATTCGTTCCTTATTCTCTTATACCTTGAAAATGCAGGTTGGCTGATGTTCCAACTACATCTTCGTCACAGTACATCTCGAGGCTCTTTTGCTTTCCGACATCTATTACTGAACCATTCCTCCCTTTCTTTAACTTTGCTCTATACATGAGGCTAAAGGGACACGAGCTCCTTTTCTGAAAAGTTTACAAGCTTTTCCCTTTGCAAAATTTGTATGTCGTTCTACTTTTACCACACTAATCCGTCAGATTCTGTTCTCTTCCACAATTACAAAGAACTCCATTAGGATTCAGCGGTCTGTTGCCATAAGAATTTCTATGTACTGTAATTCTTCACTATAAAGTTCACGGAACCTCTCACCACAGTGCCCTGGTTCCTGGCGGAACGAATTCCATTTTCCAGTATGATCAATCTTTCCAACTGGTGTATCGCTTGTGATATTCTCAATGTCCGTGCTAAAATGTGTGAAGATCAAATTCAACATAGTATGTTCACTGACATGCTGGTATAGACACTTTCCCCGTAAGCACTCTAAAACCCTCCCTTCATGAATCATTCACCATGAGAATCAAAATTCCCCAAGTTTATCTCTCTATATCTGAAATTCCCGTTAGCAGTACTTTACCATCTCTGTAAAGTGCGTGTTTTACTGCTTCTTGTATCATGCTAATTCGTTCACTGTATATTCATTTGTGTATTTTTCTATTTGTAATTATCCATTTGTAAAGTACGGTGAGGGAGTTTTGCACTCGTGGGACCCCATCTCTCGAACATTCTCTACTATCATACAACCTTTTAAACTTCTGTATGCTGTCATATTTACCACATCCTCTTTTAGCTTATTCTATTCATCCGCCACACTTATAGTATAAAAGTACTTCTTTACATCTATCATTGCTTAATTTCATGTTATGTCCTCTGGCTGTCCAGTCCTTACAGCTTTCGGAGAACTGTTCACTGTTTACGTCATCAGTCTGGTTGCAAAACATGAAAGTTATGATCAAGTCACCTTTCACTATTCTCTCGTCCACCGTGGGCACGTTTAAGGCTACTAGCCTTTCCCTGTAATTCAGTTCTTTTGATTCCGGTACCATCTTTGCTGCCATCTGGACCTTCTCTATTAACTCTGCTACTTTAGGAGCAGTTACCAAACATGAGAAACGTATTTTAATCCTGACCCTTTGTAGGATATGAAAAGCTTGCAAAAAGTTTCCCTGTCAATACACTTGAAAGCTATTCTAATATTTGCCAGCAGAAGGTTTGTTTCCTTTACTATTCTCCAATGAGGGATTCTGGCAACAGGTTAGGGACGATGTCAACTCTCAAGTCACTCTCACACACAGAATCCTGAATCTTATTGCCTGCGAGATAATCATATTGAGCCCCTTTTCCACTGTCTCTCATGTTCATTATTTAACATATGCTCGGGTTCATTTCATCAACCAAGTATCTGACCAGCTTTGGAGTCTTTTTAGGTCTCCTTGTAAGCTGACGGAACCCTGCCCGCTTTTCACGTACTTCACGACCTTTGCATCATCTGCAAACATATTTAAACTTTCTGGGAAGTCTTCCAAACAGATCAAGAAGAGGAACGGTTCCAGAACAGAACACTATGGAACTCCACTAGCGACCTTCATCCATTTGAAGATTCATCTGACATTTGTCCTTTGTTCCCCGTGTGTGTGTGTGTGTGTGTGTGTGTGTAATGACGTAAATAATGAAAAAGTTTTCATTTTTAATCATACTTATAAAAGATCTTCACGCGTACGTGTACCTGATTTAATTCCATTAGTGAAATAATATTCTTGAAAGCTTAAAAAAGTAATTACTTTTTAATTAAACTCTGCAGCTGCACAATTTAATACTTATTTATGCATAAATTTACATGAAACTCTATAGACCTAAGCAGAAAAAGGCTCAAATATCCATTTAACTTTTCGTATGATTTTTCTCTCTTATTTTTCAGTACGGGATTATCTTCCTCCCTCGCTTCTCTGTCTGGCGGATATTTTGGTTATTGTGCTGATGCTTCTCTTGTTCTGTCTGTCTGTTTGTTTGTCCATCTGTTAGTAATCATGTCATGCATCCTTTGCTTTTCTATACTCTGCGTACCATCTTTGTCTTCATTTCTCTCTGTCTGAGTCTCAGTTACTCTTATGTGGAGTTTTCTGGTTATTAAGTTCACAGATGGTCTGTCTCGTCTTCAATCTTGTTTCTCTAGTCTGTTTTCACGTCCCCTCCCTGCCTATCTTCACGTCTCCCCTCCCGTCTATCTTTTGTCTTCCTCCCGTCTATCTTCATGTCTCCCCCTCCCCTGCCGATCTTCACGCCTTCCTCTTCCGCCTATCTTCAAGTCTCCCGCCCCGTCCTACCTCACCTCCCTGTCTTCACGTCTTCCTCTCCTGGATGGGTCCTGCCACATGTGTCCAGCCTGACGGCCCTACCTGGTTGTCCCACACCTCCGTCCCGGGACGCTCTCTCGCTCCGTCTCCCTGGATACGTCCCTTCCACTAGCCCTCATTTCGGCTGCCTTCACTTCTCACTCCTCCTCCCATCAACTGCACCCCTCCCATCACCATTATCTCTCCCATATATGACTAGTCTTCCTCACTGTCCAAAACACAACAAGGACTATTGTACCAGAAGGAAGTGCAGAAAAGGTCACGGAAGATTATCCACGGTCCCTCTGACACACCCACCAACAGATGTTAACCAAACAGGTGTTCCCAAATCTCTCCAACCATCACCCCGAACCTTATCCGACATTTCGAAAACAAACCACAACACCGTCCTCACCACCGTCACCTCCTGCCACCTGAGATTCCTCATCCCCGAGCTGCAGCCCGACAACCACAACCGGGTCCAGCCCATCCCAGCTCCCGCAAGCCGCATCATAAACACGATCGTTCCAACCACAGTGGACATCGCCCCCCTTCCCCCCGTTATAGTCCCACCGTCTTTTTTTTGTATACATTCTCTGTACATTAACGGCATTTGGCCTAAATACATTCAATAAATCCTTCATTATAATAAAAATAATAATAATAATAATAATAATAATAATAATAATAATAATTATTATTATTATTACTATTATTATTATCATTATTATTATTATTATATTTATTTAGCTATATCCTCCCTGACATTCTCTCAACTTCTACTTCAGTAATTCTCACATATCTTTATCAAAGATGGAGGGAAAGTAAAGGGGATACAAAAAAGAACAAAACTAATTCCTCGCTTACGAAGAAACTCATAAAATCTCGCACTTGAGAAGACTCAACAAGTGTTCACGATATAAACAGTTTCCAAAACATAACGCGTGATGATTTTATCATGTTATGTAGAAAAAGACTGACTAGAAATAACAATAAGAACCCAGGTACTTTCTTGGATGTCTTGGCAATCTCAGCTTTGAGATTGCCAAGACATCTAAAAGGTACCTAACGATACGAACTCGAAGGGTAAGATGCAATACAGAAATGGGAAATATTTCCTCCAGCAGGAACGGAACATGACAATATTCCATACTTAGATACAGTTAGAGGGAGGACAATCATTACAATTAAAAAATTATTAGAAAATATCCTTTTATGATACTGATTATCGTGAAGTAAGAAACTTACGATCCAAGATAAATGTATTCCAGAAAGATTTTTATAAAATAAACATATTTCAAAATACCTTTTTCTTTCAGTGGAGCTGAGGCTAAAGTCATTCCCTCCGTTCATTTCTATAACGTTACTATGACAGCATATTCTCTCTCCACTACTACAATACATGGGGGTCTGTTCATTAGTATTTTCCTGCTAGATGATATATGCCAGAGGAATGATGGGCAGGGAGGTTTATGCCGGAGGAATGAATGATGGGTAAGGAGGTTTCCATCTGTATAGATCGGAAATGTAGGATAATATTTCTATATTCTGACATATAATCTCGTCACAGACCTTCAGGTCTTTTGATATTTGCTTTTCCCATGTACTTAAACCATCTCTGTACCTTCGTTCTTTCCAGATTACTAAATATGCAGTGTTGTTCTTATTTCTTTCATATTTCTGTAGCTGAATTATGAACACTTGCATTTCTCCTGGTCTGAGCTAGAACCTTGGAACGAATTAAGATATCACTGTGCAGCTGCTAAGCAAGAGTTAACCTCAACTTTACATTCAACATCTAACAAACATAACAAAAATCTAATCCACTAAACTGATACTGAGCATCACGGTGCTCCAGCATGGACATCTGCGAAAACGCTAAACAAACAACACCAGACATGTCTTCCAAAGTGCCTGCTACACACACTCTGGCAGGTACACTAATCTCAGCAGGATTTTACCCCAGCGGAAAGACCCAATGAGGCTTCCAGATACCATCACCCTGACGCCTTATCCCAGTGACGGACAAGACATTGATCCCGAATGTATATCCTGATACATGTATATGGAAGGTCTCAAAACGTCATGTTGCTCTGCTGGTCACTCTGCCAAATTTTTAAGGTAACAAAGCGGGCAGTTCCTCCCGACAGAAGGAAAACTAACATCTGGAATTCCGAATTATATGCACAGATCGCAATCCTGACTCCTACTTCTCCAACAGGAATTCCTTAAATACTCTGAAAATCCCAAGTAACTTTCTAACCACACTATATGATGTAAATCCTAATGTGTTATGTATTACGTATCTGAATGTACAAGTTTCTTCAATACTTTTAGCAAACTAAAACAAGTATATAGAGTACTTTAAAACAGACGGAAGCATCACCGAACATAAACACAGATATTTCTGTGGATGTTGAGATTTTTGCGATGTTAGGACCATTGTAGTTTTGGCATCAGTAAATGGTATGGAATCGCTTCTTTTTTTCTTTTTTCATATGCTTTTTATCATCTGTGGAAATCCAGAGAGGGCTGCGACCAAGGGTCTTTACCTTCTCATATTCGTGTCCGTTATTACCCCAAATATGTTTCAATTTGCCAACTCATGTGTTTCATGTCATTAATAAGCTTATTACATCCACCTCACTTGGAATGCAGTTACCGTGTGGTTCCATTACTGTAATGCGACGAAAGTGAGCAAATTTTTACATTAGCTCAGAGTAGCCAATTTCGAGGATGGACCCAGATGTGGGTCTGACCGTTACCTGATAAACACGGGTCATGGCAGCTCTCACACCAGATATCGTGCCTGTGTCGTCACTTGAATGGGACGATTTTAGTAAGAACCCGTACCTTCCCGCTGCACTTTACGCCTCACTCTATCTCTTGACATATGTCTTAACACAGCCAATGGTTCTCCATGTTTACATATTTCATTTTACTGTTTGCGTCGGAGGAGACGAGAGTGTCAGAAAAGGCAAAGTTTCTAAATTCTAAGTTTGTATCCACTTCTTGCCTCTAGTCGGTAAAACTTACCATATGAAACTAAGTAATGAAATACCTGTTATGGATTGGAACATCCTATGTAATATCAACCCACTGGGGTCTGACTGAGACCCTTTGTGATCTCTGTAATCCCTTTGCGCTACCGCTCACAGGATGAGCATGGAGTGCACTCTAAACTTGCCGGGGTTACCGGCACAAATCAGATCTCCCTGAACCACTCTCCCTCGTCCCCTGCCTCAGACCGGGTTCCTCCCCCGGCAGGTCTCGGGTGACAGTGCCTCTCCCGGGGTGACTCCCACACACGGACCTGCAACAGCGCTAGGCCTCGCTCCTCCCACGCCATAGCCGCCCTCCCACATACACTGGCGATATTCTTTTATTGTTTACATGTAACTACGTCTACTGTAGGAACATCAGCGTCAACGTTGTGGTGTATGGTTCTCTATACTGATACCTTAACGCAATCATCTGTTCATTACGCAACTAATAATAATTAAGATTAAACTGTAGTAAACTCTGTTGTCCAATAATTCATCACAATACAAAATGATCATCTGTTGAACCTCCCTCTCATACCATACAGACAACAAGACTCATCAGGCTGCTAGTTGCATGTCTAGTTATTACACTGGCCATCATTACTAACTCCACACAACGTGTGGCCGTGTCTGAGGTGACCTGAGGATAACAGAGACCTGCTACCGCTGACGGAGACACGAAGATAATCTCTAACTGAAGTATAGCCAGGAGTCGCTTCCCTCTATACCTAATAAGTTATTATCATAACTACGTGAAAATAACATGACGTTAACGTCCTAACTTTCTAAGGAGGAATTAAGATAATATCTTTGTGAAGTTAATGTGAAGTAGCCTCAGCCAATTAATGAGGAGTTATCAAAATAGTCTCACGGTGAAGATAACAAGAGGTCTCCCCTCAGCGTAATGAGTTATCTAGATATCTCCCTGTGAAGATAACACGGGGGTGCGTCCCTTATTGGCCCAGGAGTTATCAAAATAATCTCTGGCTGAGCCGCTGTATCACTTTCATCCACGTTACTTAGGAGTAATGATAACCTTGTAAGAGGCTTGAGGCAACAGTTATAACAACGGTAACCACATAATCTCCCTCAGACCGGTAGTAACTCCCCCGTCCCCACCCACTTAAAACTCCCTATCACTCAGAGTACATTGATTCGACACAGACACACACAAACACACACACCCGCGTGGTGGTTAGGGTCGCTGAATATGATCCACGCGGTGGCCCACCTGGGTTAGCAGACAGCAGTCGGCCCACATCCAAACCCAGTTGTTCATCCTTCCCTCGGGGTTGGTCGATAAATGGGTATCCCGCTTAGGCTGGGTTTGTGTGTATGTATGTGTGTGTGTGTGTGTGTGTGTGTGTGTAGGAATACATATATACATGGTTAAGAGATGGCATACACACACACATACACACTGACACCATACCCAACTCATACCCAACTAAGTTTGCTGGTGATTCGAAAATTATAAATGAAATGTTTTGACTGAGGCTGCAGTATGGTCCTGGGAGACCTTGACTAAATCAAACAGCGGTATAATGACCAATGAAACAGGACACCAACATATGTATGTAGAGTAACATGAATTATCATATAGTGACCAACACGGCACGGGCAGAAACATACCCAACTCAAAGCTATCTCTATCTCGGGTGAGAGGAAAAAGCAAGAGAAACAATGAAGAAATTGATCAGGGCGTGAACGAAGAACCATCCAAGATATGTCGAAAGTACTCCACACATACCAGGGCAAATAAAATCCCTGTACATATGAAACAGCTGCTGCTCACCTGAAAAATAGATGACGGCAACTGCATACCCCACTCCAATAATTTGGGAAGGAGACTTTGTAATGTTAATTATGTGGGATTTCCAGCAGAGCGTGGAGGATATGGTTAAGCTCTACATGTTTATGTCGTTGCAAGGTTGACTGGTGGTGTTCTGAAAGAGAACAGATCGAAACGAGAGACTTGAAAGAGACAGAGGGAAAAACTGCATTTAAGCGCAACTGAATCTAAACAGGCTACTCCGTCCCAATTCTGCTGTACAGGTTTGAAAACAGATAGGATATATGTACAGCGCAATAAAGAAAACAAATGTAAAGAGATGGGGAGAGAAATGAGCTGAAGTGTGCAAAGTGCAATCAACAGCATAAGAGTGAATAGAAGATGAAAAGATAATTTATGGTGACATGAAAGAGACGAGACAATAGGAGAGGACCCTGAGGAGCACTAATGCTGAAAGGAAACGAGGGGGGAAGAGATGAAAACAGACGCGACTGTGACTACCATATTGGTGGCAAGGAATCACACAGCGGGCGGACACCAGAAGTTCAGGATATGTAGATCAGTCTCCACACTTGGTGCCACACACAGATCTACTGGAAACGGTCCAACACAACGCTACCCCCATGGCGTCAGAAGCAGGCGGGCCAAGTCATCAGGAGGAGAGGCAAGCCCTCGATCTGCCCGTACCAGAGGAAAGGAGGATCATGGGAAGGGAGGTGGGGGTGGGGGGCATTATTACACGTTATTATCATTTAGACCAAGGACCCCTTTTACAGGTCTCCTGCAGCTTTAAGGATATACTCCACGCAGCAACGGGGAAACGATGGATTCCTTTGGAGCGAAAAGTTCCTTGACGAGACTATACTTCTTTCTGTTTACTAACGATGATACAAACTCGCCGACGGCGACTTTTCCTCACGCGCAGTGTGACCACCTGAAGGCGGGAGTCCCGTAATATCGGAGACATATCATAACCACGTTTCCATTTCCTGGGAGCCACGTCTAGTTCACACAGACCAATCTTTTGAAAAAAAATAAAATGTACTTTAAAACTAGGAATGCTTACTAGGAGACTGGATAGGAGAGTTCCGGAATGAGACATTACTGACCCATCTAAGTCAATGGATTGCCAAGCATACTGTTGACTGCTCACTCTGACAGGCTATTGAAAGATAAACAAAATTCACTATTTATTACAAAGAAAAATATGACATGAACACACCAAATATAAAACTAGATATGGGAGAATATCTTACTATCTACGGGTTTCAACATTATTAACAATTACACATACTATAATAATTAAGGGTGAGAGAACATCTTACTTTCTAATTAGTTAGAACACTAAAACTAATTAACCTGCAGGCGTGGATTCACGGACATTAAAATATGGGACATAAAGTGCACACATCTTAATATGAAAGGATGATAATACTTAAATAACTGGATGAAAGGACAAGTTAAACGAATCATTCACTGTAGATCCCTGCCACTCAGCATTATGATATTCAGCGACTCTGCTTAGTCTCTGATCACCCAGAGCCGCGGAATCAGTACCCAATGGCAACGAATGTTCTTAGCTGGATTGTAGGCGAGCAATTCTTGCTTCCTGGTAATGTCGATCCGTGCTAACACCCGTGGCGCGACATACCTTGACGCTCCACAGCTGGGGATTAATAGTTGCACAATTCACACACCTGGGGTGCAACAGGTATCAGCAACCATAAAACATGCACGCAATCATGGGTTGCACCAGGCACTGCAGACAACAGCCAGCACACCAGGAATCATCTCACTCACAGTAGCGCACCAGATACCCCGATGACGGATGCCAGCTAAGAAAACCCTGTTGAAAATCCAGCCATTAGTGTCGTCTCGTAAGCATCACTGACTCGTAATTCTCGCAAGTGAACGAGTCGTGCCACTTTACAAAAACACTCAAGAGCGGAGTAAGGCTTACCGGGATTCCTCAAAAATGTTTCCTGCAAATGTTCGTAGATACGCATCCCGGGTTAGGCGATTGAGCACTTGGAAGGGAACTGTCACTAATCGTAGTTGGGTACTCACTGGATTATCTGGATCTCTTGAATCTCGTCATGTATTGCTGACCAGACGAGGGCATGTTTAGTTGCCACTTTGGGTAATTCAGTTTCCTCGGGATTGATCAATTCCCTAACTAATTTTCAGTTCTGCACAGTCGATCCACTCAGTCAATACACTTTCTGGGTTATTATTTGATACTCACTCACTGTACGTGCACATTTGACTACAGTAGATAGGAATTTTCAATACCTATCATGATCCTATATGGACTCTGTCCTGAACGAGGTCACGCTGCCTAATATTTCACAATCTAAATCCTACGATTGGCCTATAGTTAACCTCAGGGCTCATGCTATGGATGACCTTACACCCTATGTCACTTACATCAATTTTACAATAGGCTAAGTTGTTCGTTACTTGGTTAGATAATTTTACAAAATTAGCCTTGATTGGCAACAGGGTGAGACCATACGTACACTGTTGTCATATTGTATAGCATCGTGACATCTGGTATCTTCCTGATATAGTTGCTATAGTACTGGCATATATGAGTCTCTCTAAGTTACAATATTTCCAATCCATGAACTAACAAATCTATGTTATTACTACTAAACGAGGATCCAAGATAGGAGTACTGAACAATAGCGTTTATCACATCTTTCGCTTATTCTACATTCATTTACGAGAGTAACAGATATCCATGAGGCGTATCCTGACCCAACAAGATATAATATCCCCGCTGATAGTTCGCACCAAATGTGTGTTTACGACACTGTCCGTTCGAGGCTGATACAGCAATATCTTATCCTCTTGCGTTTGACAGCTTAATGTGTATTCTGGGGCGAGGGTGGTACTCAGCTACACACACAGGCTTATGCTCCAGGCAGCGTCGTCCGCTTACTACTGCGCATAATCTAACAATTCTAACCCTGTTGCATTCGACCCCCCGTAGAGAATG
>JAUUDW010587130.1:1734-11881 GCA_032361385.1 Panulirus guttatus | reverse complement strand
TGACCAGCCTTCTGTATGGACAGTGTCAAATGCTTTACAGTTTTGCATTAGCCGCGCAAGCATTTTCTTTGTGTAAAACGAGGCTCGCTCTTTAGTAGAAATCTTAAGAGGTTCGTTTACATGTGACCTCCCGTTTTGAAACCGCGTTGCCTTCCTTGGGTAGCTCCTAGTTTGCAGACAGTCTATCATTTGCTTTCTGATTACCTTTTCCAGTATTTTACAGACCACACTCTTAATAGAAACCAGTCCGTAGTTCAGCGCAGCTCTCTAGTCTCCTTTCTGAAAATCTGATGTTGACATTTACCTTCTTCCAGTCTCTTGGCGCTTTACCTTCCTCCTGCGACGTGCGTATATGCACGCTCCTTCCGCTCATACGGGGAGACTTCATCTGGACCTTGAAGTATATTTTGTCTAGATATTTCATCCCCGTTCCACCTCAGTGGTGTTGGGACTGTTGTATATTCCGCTGTGAAAACGCTTTTCAACTAGTCTTTCATCTCGTCGCATATCTTTAAGTCATCGTGCACAACTCTTTCCTCTGAATCCCTCGGCTTTGTTTGCTGCTTCTTAGCTGGCAGTTTACCCTTGATGAATTTATGGAAAAGTCCTGGATTATCCCCAGTCTTGTTTACACAATATTCTCTTCAAAAGCTTCTCGTTTCCTTCTCTTTTTTTTCGTTCTGTACAAATTCCTTGTTCTCCTGTGCCTTTCAAATGCTGGTTGGCTGCAATGGTGACAGTAACTTTCCTACAGCACGTCCCTGAGCTGTTCCGCTTATTGACATCATCCGCTGAAGCATATTACTTTCTGACCTGCCATGTTGCTGCTGTTGCTGCGCTGTATTGATTCTGGTGTGCCGTGGTGACACAGCTGAGCTGCTGTTGCTGCACCGTATTGATCCTGGTGTGTTGTAGTGATCCAGGTGTGTTGCTGGTGTTGTTGCTGTGGTGACCCAGCTTTGTTGTTGCTGCTGTTGCACCGCATTGATCTTGGTGTGCTGTAGTGACCCCAGGTGTGTGCTGTTGCCGCACCGTATTGATCTTAGTGTGTTACGGTGAGCCAGGTGTGTTGGTGTTGCAATACTGTATTGAGCATGGTGTGCTCTGGTGACCCAGTTGTGTTGCTGCACTCGGTTGACCCTCTTGTGTTGCAGTGACGCAGGTGTGTAGTTACTGCTGCTCCGTATTGATGTTGGTGTGTTGCAGTGACGCAGTTGTGTTGCTACTGCTGCACCATGTTGATGTTGGTGTGTTGTAGTGGCCAAGGTGTGTGTTGCTGCATTATTGATCCTAGTGCTTTGTAGTGACTCAGGTATGCTTGTCCCTGCCGCCGTTACCTATTCATTCTGGTATGATGTGATGACCTGGATGTGTTGGTATTGCTGATGCTGTTTTGCAGTATAGTGTTTTACTTTGTTCCTAATGTGTTGCTTCGTTTCTAGTGCGGCACTTTGTTTCTTTGGCGTCGCTTTGTTTCTCGTGTGTTGCACTACTCTTGGTGTGTTGCTGTATTGTGAATAAGGGTTTTAGTGTTGTCCCTGCTGTCTAATATTGATCCTGATGTCTGTTTAGATCCTGTTGTGTTGTGTTGTGCAGACCGCTGGTGTGTAGAGTGTTGTGTTTAGCCATTTGTGTTGTAGCCTCTGGACCGTGCTACCAAATCTAGTTTGACGTCCTGATCCGAATGTGTTGCATCGACCGTGATGTGTGTGTGTGTTGTCGCTTGTCCTGTCACGTTGTATTGATCGTGATGACGTAATGCTGGTGCATTGTGCTCTTTCGGGTGTTACACTGATCTGAGTTGTAATTATGCTGATGTGTTGCGTACTGGTCCTGGCAGTGTTACTTAATGATCCCAGAATTGATGATGTGTTGATCTGTCGGTGTTGTAGTGACCTTGATTGAGGGATTGAATTGTATTAGTGTTCTACAGATAGTAATGTGATGGCCCGACGTGATGTGCACTATACTGATCCTTGATGTGTTGTATTATTGACCTGGATGTGTATGTTAGTAAATAATGTAGAGTTAATGATTTCAAGTTATATGGGTACTGATGCCTTTTTGTTAAATCTGGTCTGATATGGTGATTTTGTTTTATGGTGTTGATTCTAACGCGCTGTGTCGGTTCTTGTGTTGTATTGATCCTGTTGGGGGTTGGGGGCCGTGGGGGTGAAAACTCCCGAACACATCACCTGGAGGACTTGACCAGATAAACTGATATATGGTATTGACCTGGTATACTGGTATATGGTTTTGACCCTTCGGGCGCTGTATTAATCCTGAAGAGTTTTGATCTCTCTGTCACGTCGACACCTTTGTGTTGCTCTGTATTTTGTATGTTTATGTTGTTCTAGGTGTGATCCATCCTTCCAGGTGTTGCTTTGGCCTAGATTTATTGCGTAGTTCTAGGTGCTTTACGCATATTTTCTCGTGTTGATATCTTCCTAATGTGTTGCGTCCTCGTGTGTGTTTCGTTTCGGGTTGTGTTTTGGTGTGATGGTGTTTTCCAGGTGTCTCGATCGTGTTTTAGTTGAAGTGTTTCTTCATTCTTATGTGTTGACATGCTCATGTTTATGTTGATGTGTTGCCATGCTCCTATTGATCATTTTTTTTATCATGAGACGGCACGGCTAATTGAGGCCCTAATCAATACCATTCCATTAACGCTATATATATATATATATATATATATACACATATAGCCTGAGCCAGGTACCCATATTTTCGACCAACCTTTAGGGTGGATGAACAGCTGGGTTGACTGTGGACCGACCGACTATTCCTACCAGGATTCGAACCTATGCGCTCGACCCTGGGCGGCCCGTGAATGCGTCACGGTCAGGGACGCTAACCGCTACAGTACTTTATTGTATACCTGATACAGTAGTGTTTCATCGTTGTATTCCAGCAACAACATTATGTTTTGCTATTGTACTTTGTGGTGATAAGTCCTTGGTTTTCAAAGATATCTTTGCTATGTACGCAGCTTCTTCTCTCTCAGAAATTTTCGGCTTTGTTATAACTTGTGTTTTTAATTATGTCCCGTCATTACTTTCCAACATGCCGGAAGATTTATTTTGCTCCTGTGTCCTAGCTGAGTCAGGTGTTGAGGCAACACTGACAAGAAACATCTACACAGCGTTGCCTGGGCTCGTGATCAGCTGATTGACGTGTTTTGATCCGTTTTCTGTTGTATCGGCCGACACCTGGTCATTAAATGCCTCGCTGGGTGCACATTTACCTCCACTGTTGACGTGTTAATTGTAGAGTGTGAGTCTGGAGGCTTCCGGCTGCTCCGTTATGCTCTGGTGTGGCACTGGAGGGGTTAGGCACACACACACACACACGAAGGTGAACAGAGGACTCAAGGGAGGCTTCTCGAAATGGGTGGAGGTCACAAGTGGATGAGGCACAGCGGTCTCTTCTGGGAGCATCACTCTTCTCGATCCTTGTAAATGAGTTGCCAGATGGCAAGGGTTCCCGCCTGAATATGTTAGTGGATGACGCGAGGCCACGAGAGAAGTGAAAAACGTAGAGGATTGCGTCAGTTTACAAGTGAACTTTGACATACGCCATAGTTGGACTGATACGTGGTGTGTGAAGTTCAGCCAGAGTAAATGTAAAGTAATGAAGATGTTTCACATCCAAAGAAGGCCTCGATGTGATTATCATCCAGCTGGAAATAAGCTGCAGGAATCTATGTGCGTTAGAAAGACTTGGAAGTCGACGTCGTCCCTAACCTGTCGCCGAAGTTCTAACTCATGAGAATAGTTAAAGAGATCAACTGTCTGCTTATAGATATTAGAATTGCAGTCAAGTTCATGGGTGAGGAAATGTTCAGAAAGTTGTTCACATCTCACATAAGGCCAGAATTAGAATATGCCATTCAAGTATGGTCACAGGACTTAAAGAAGCACAAAGAACAACAAAGGTGGGACCGGGATGAAGAGAGCTGAGTTATAGGGAGAGGCTAAAGGCCCAGAGGGAAGAGTTACCGAGGATGAAGTGAGGATATGCAAGGGACTAAATGAGAAGTTCAAAATTGTCCTCCCGATTGAAGGCATCGTGACCCCCAACACTAGGGAGATGGGATGGGGAGGAGGTCTCGGAAACCATTGAAACATAAAGAGAAGACATTGTTGGGTTCTTAACCCATAAGATATCCCGAAGAAATTTCTCCGTAAGTGCTGATGACGTGTGCAGATAAGCTTCAGAAGGTCAAGATGTCCCTGGAAGAAGGTGGAGTGCCAAGGGAGTGGAAGAAGGCAAAAGGTACATTTGTGTGTAAGGAGGAAGACCGGGAGTCGATGCCGAACCACAGGCCAGTCTCCCTGACGAGTGAGGTCTGTGAGGTACTGGAAAACATAGTGAGGAAGCAAATGGGCTGTGTCCTGCACAGGAGAAACTACCCAAATGAGAGGCAACACTGCTTCAGGGAAGGGAGCTCGTGCGTATCGAACGTCTTGGATTTCTACAAGAGAGTGAGCTCTGGTTGAGACAAACGAGAAGGTTGAATGGAATGTCTGTATCTGGACTGCTGTAAAACGTTTGACACTATACCACAGAAGGCTGGTAAAGAAGCTGTATCATCAGGCTGGAATGAGAAAGAGATTATTTCGATGGACAGAAGATTACCTTGATAGGGATTAAAAGGACTGTCTGTTAGCAGATTTTAGAATAACAGTCAAGTACAGGAATAGAGTAATACTCGGCAAGCTGCTCAGTTTCTACGTTAAGCCGACTCTAGAATATTGCTTCTCAGGTTTGATCACCTCACATAAAGCAGGTCCAGAAGAGGGCAATAAAGATGGTACCTGAATTACGAGGGCCGAGTTATGGGAGGAAAGGCTTAAGATTTCCCCGCAGCGGAGTGGAGAAGAGTGAGGGGTGAACCGATCACAACCTTCTAAGCTCTGTAACGTAGACAGTGATCAGTTCCTTGAAAGATGCTCTCTCTCTCTCTCTCTCTCTCTCTCTCTCTCACACACACACACACACACACACAAACGCCAACGACCCTGATTAATTATTCACGGAGGTGAGTGCCATCATACTGACCCGAGAAGAGGTTAATTGGCCTCTCGATGACGGGGCGGTCATGGCAAAGCATACCGCAGCGCGTGACCCTCGTTCAGCTGCTGCGTTCGACCGCCTTATTACGCCCCGGCGCGCAGTCCTCACCACTGATACGAACACGCTGGACGATGCACTGCGACTGAAGCCCCCCACTGTAACATCAGTGGTGTCTCTGTGTATCTGTATTTGATTGGGTAAAGGCCACAAGCGCCTTCCCTAAAGCTGTGTCGCATCACCCTTATAAACACGCAGTCGACTGTCGGGTCGTATAAAGGGAAAGAAAATGGTACAATTATGTATCCCGAGACGTTAACAAACAGCGACCAAAAACAGTGAAAGAATAGAGTGACCTCACTCTAGGGCTGGTGGGTCATTGGTCGTCCAGTGCTGGGCGTAAGGAGTCCCTAGGAAAGGGCTTCCCTGGTGAGTGATTGTGCCAGGAAGAGACTGCGTTGCATCCCTGAGGCGCCATAATCCTCCTCCCACTCAAAGAGCACGGCAGATCAGGAGCGGAAATAAAGTAAGATGAGTAGATTCGTAGGATGAGACACGGGGACGAGTGGCAGCCAGTCCTCCTCCATCAGCACAAGATTCGTAGCGGGAGAGATAAGTCCATGTTCACCGTCTGGTATTATTGCCTTAAACACCCATCATCCTTACTCTCCTCTCTCTCTCTTCACCTCTCCTTCCCCCTCTCTCTCTCCACAACCCTCATCTCCTCCTTCCTTCCTTCCCCAACCCTCCCTCCCCTCTCCCTCCCTCCCTTCTGTCACTCCCTGGTCGGTCTTCGTCTCGGAACTCGTCTAATCACTTACCTCCAATCACAATCCAATCTTGGGAAGTAAGTAAAGAATCAATATCGTGCCGGGCCGCTGTTCCACCAGCCGGGCAGGGCTGCCATCGCCGCCAGCCAGATTGACAATTTGACACTGGGTAACTGATGCTCAGAGGCCGCTGCAGGGGTCACCACCCGCCGCTTAAGAGGAGAGCGGGAGGAGGGAGAGGGGGAGTGGATGTGAGAGGGAAGATGAGAGGAGTGAGAGCCGAGCAGATGGTGTTGAGAGTGAGGAATCATCATCGCGGAGGGCAGGGGTCGCCAACCTGCCACACTTTTAATTAGGGAGACTTGTTGTTTTGACCACGTCCTCTGCTACTCCTTATTGCTCTAAGAATATACTATTTTCCTTAACTACCGAACGACGGAATTTCTGAAAGCCCGGACGTGAAAGACCCGCATGTAAGTAACAAACTAAATATGGCGTTGATATAGTCAGGTGACTCTGCCTCGATGCGTAGACAGAGTCTTCCTCCTCCAGCACAGACTTCGGTGAAAGAGATTTCGCTCCCTTTAACAAAGCACAAGTCTAACCCACGCCATGCACAGACTTGCATCTCAGCGGCTGGCCAGCCACACTCACTCCGTCATCGCTGCGCAGTTAATCACAGGAACATATATCTTACTTGATCTTAGGTGCTATCAGTACACACACACACACACACACGCGCGCACGCACGCACACGGAGCTTGTGTGAACTTCCCTCTTCACCGGAGGGAACTTTAATCAAATTGATTCTGTATTTGATAAAAGGGAAGATATTACGGAACGCGAGGGAGGAGGGAATGACTGTCGAGGAAGGTGGTGGAATGAGTGGATGCAGCAGCCGACGCAGGACTTCGGCAGGATGCGTCACTGTGTGGGTAAACAGACTGTTAAATCCGTGCGATGAAATAAGAATTACTCCAGAGCCGTGCGAGGAACTGGACGAGGGAAGAGCAATCGCGTTTATCCCCCCATCCTTGATGCGTCCGCATTATTGCCCCCAAATGCCTCCCTCTGCTGAACCCAGGTAATACCTGGAAAAGCCGGTTCTATCATTGCGGAAGTGATGACCTAAATAGTGAAGATCGTCAGAAGAGTAGTAGTAACAGAAGGGGTTGAACCACTGACAGTCTCACGAACTTTTGGTAGAGGCCAGGTGTCAGCAGTCAGACCTCCTCCTGCTTAACAAAGTACGATAACTTTCCAGAGAACAAATGTTTGCACGATGTGCGACCTGGTTGGAAAAAGGGAAGACGTTCACACAGGAGGAAGGCCATGAATGCCCGGAACATGGCTGTCCTCACTGGCTACAGAATCTTCATTCCTTGGTGGACATCACATCACACCTTATTGACCTGAAGAGAAAGCTACAAGGAAAGGGAAAAGAACTCCCGTCCTTTCGGAAGGGTCTCTGTCATTTGAGCGAAAGGCAATACTGTTTGCCAGAGATCTTGAGACTATATAGTTAGCTGGTTCAGTTCTCGTCACTGAAGCAACACGGGGAAGCGAGACACTTCGAGCTTGACACCGATACCCTATAAAAACGCTCTTTGAAAATGCTGAAAACCTTTTGGGGACGGTTTATGGAATTAAGAGAAGAAAAGGTGACTGTCATTAGTGTTGAAACCCCTTGAAGACAAAACTTCTACACCCAGCTTGTCAGCATATCCGGAAGTGGTCCGAGCAGAACTGGAACTGGAACTTGAAGATTTGTAAGAGAAGGACGCGTGGACTTCAAATTTTAGAGGCTTGCAAACTGAACTTGAAAATCTAGAAAAGATAAAATCTACCCTGGCGCTTCAAGACAGGTGGACAGAATTGCCTATGAAGACTCAGACATGAAAGTGGGGAAGTGTGGTGGTAAAGAAACTCGGGATGAAGCAGATGTACTTTAATTTACCACATTTCGACCAGAGGCCTTCTCTAGAGGGACTTCTTGATAGAAAACCAAATTTAAACGTTATTACAGTACTGTTAACGTACTCCTTCCTCATTCTGAGTCTCTTTACCATCATGCTTCCATTCATATGTCATTAATCTAGTCAAGATTGAAGTGTTCAAGTGTGGAATTCATGACCGGACGCCTGCAGATGCATGAAGAGATATGCTTGTGGCCTTCGTTCTAGGAGGAATTTCCTAAGGAGGGAACTGGGGAGCCAAAGGAACGACCCAAGTCTACAGTCGTGTTTGAGACTAAGAACGACATCCTGCTCTTCAAGCACTGAATACGCCCCTCTAGAGAAACACAAGGCAGAAATCACATCAAGCCATCGATGGGTTATGAAAATAGTAGAGGTTATGAAGATAGTAGTACAAGCATTGTTATGTGATACATGAGGCAACAGAATATGTAAAATGTTTGTGTTGACCGTGTCGTAAAAATGCTTGCAGCGTGATTGACAGTGCATGTGTTTACGTGTGTAGTATAGCGGTAGTACGGTATGAAAATATTTGATAACTGACGTTTCAAAACGATTTACGTCGTTGTTTCGGACACAGAGTCCTCTTGTACTCTGGGTTGCCGACCTTTGGCCTAGGGAATGAAAGACAAAGGAGCGTAATTGGAAGGGCACTGGAACGCTGGAGGGCTGTAAACAGGTGGTATGAGAAGCGTAATGATCAGGAGATAAGGAAAGACAAGACGACCGAGGACACGAGGGTACAGTCTCCAGCAATCAGTGTTCACAGTCTCGTATGTAAGTGGCGAGCCCTCGTCCCAACCCGTCCCCGAGGGGTGGTCTGCAAGCTTCGTGGTCCTGCGTGATGATGCAAGAGATCATGGTCTTATGGTTGGTGTTGGTCGGATAACGGACCCATTCCGAGCTAAAAATCCTTTAAAAGATAGTAGAGATAGGGTCAGTTTTATCCCGAGGGAGAGAGAGAGAGAAAAAGAGAGAGACTGGCAGCTGTTGGTAACGGAGCTCCAAATGGCATATTCTTAAGTCGCCGCTGGTTTATGTAGCGTATTCAGATATGATGGCACGCCATCACTGCGTAATGGAGCGGTGATTGTTGACGATGGAGTCCCAGATGTTTTACGATGTTGTCGACGTTGTTTACAGTGGGTCTTCGGTTGTTTACAGTCTGGCTGAACTGGACGGTCACGTGAAATAACTGGATGTTGGTCCTGTGTGTGGCGTGGAGTGCTAGGCAACGGCAGCACTGGTTCACACTAAGGCGGGAGGGGGTCTTATTGAACGAAGTCATAGTGGTAGATTATAAAGCCCCTCCCAAGTAAAAAGAAGATTCCCTGTGTGACTGCCATAATTATACGGTGTTCACAGGCCCAGCGATACAGGCCGGACAAGCGGATGCATAATTGACGTGACATTTTAACAAGACAAGACGCGTTTCAACTTCTGCACCACGGCACAACATCCTCCTGAAATTTTCAGTCGCATGTCTTCGCCTCTGGGCTCGTCTCGCGGCATCTCTCTGACCCACAATAATAGCATCCCCCAGGAGCGACAGGTATGTCTGGGGCCAACAGTTACCAGCGCTGTCATTATCAGTCCTGGTCGTGTGCGGGGTCGTGAAGTCGCGGGGGGTGTGACTTCACCTGTGTCGCTCACTTTGTAGAGCGCATCGTCACTGAGGAAGAAGTGCTCCTTGGTACGTTGTGTGTGTGTGTGTGTGTGTGTGTGTGCACTGGTTTGCCGTCGAGAGGAGATTATAACCGAACGTCTTCCCTCGAGAATATCACGTGAAAGATCCGGCAAGGAGGGACGCGTCGAATCACTTTACTTTTTTTTTTTGTGGAAGAAAAAGCAGCGTATTGGTTCAGAACCTGATTAGCCGAGAAGATTATTAATCGTTCGCCACTGAGGAATTTATTAATCTTTTGGACTGGAGATGAGGAGGGAGTTCAGACGAGGCAACGCCACCAGCAGGACGGACTCAACATGTGTCCATAGTGATTATCCCACAAGGAGGAACTCCTGGCTATATTGATTGTCCCTTCCCCTCAACCCTCGTCTCCTGCCACACCCCCTGCCCTTCTCTTTCCCTCTTTTTCCCCTCTTTTATAACCCTCTTTCTCCCCTCCCCCCAACCGGCTCTTCCTCCACCTCCTCCTCCTCTTACATCCATCTCTTCCCTGCATCCGTCCTCCCTCCTTCCCTTCTCCCCTCCTTGCTCCTGCTCCCCCTTCCTCCCCACCATCCTCCTTTTCTCCCCTGCCACGTCTTCCTCCTTTGTTACCTCCCACCACCACAGTGCCCCCCCACACCACCACCCCCACACCCCCC
>JAUUDW010587019.1:0-11881 GCA_032361385.1 Panulirus guttatus | reverse complement strand
TGGTCATAACGGCTCAACATCCATTCATCCATGTAGCATCACTGGCCAAATATACAAGGAGAGTGTATGGTCTCAGAATTATCTTGAACCAAGCAACAGACAGACACTTACAGTCATGACCTCCAAAGTTTTGTAGAATCTGTAATATCTCACCCGTGTATTTTCAGCCTAATGGCTGCTTAAATCCAAAAAATCATCATCTATTTACATACACACACACACACACACACACACACAAGGATGATGTTAAACAGGTAGAATTATTCTATTTTGTTAATGACTAAAGGTACTAAAGATTTACATTCCAATTTCGTTAAACATTTATTTGCAAAAGAACGCGGGCGCCATCCACATACACTGTTCAGTGCCTATATAAACATTGTTCCGACCTTACCCGTCAATGTACATTTCATCACTACATGTTAATTCATATATTCAAATCATTTTCAAATCATAACTCAACTTTCTGTCTGTATTACAAGTATTCCTTATCATACAATTCACTCTTTATTCTAAAAGGACAATGTAGAACATGGTAAAATATTCAGAAATTACATAGATACATTGTACATGAAAACATAAATGAACTAGGAATGTAAAGCCTTATCAACATCAAAACATGTACATTGTTTCGTTGACTGTTCACTAAGTAATCTGTGAACTCTTAAAACAAAGATGGGAAATGGCTATTCCAAGACGAACGCTTGTTCTTGCTACGTGTTTAGAAGAGAATGGTTAATGAAAGGATCTTGGAGAGACGGCGGGGTCTACAGGTATGCAAGGGGGGGCTTGTGGGTTGAGTCTGTTATTATTTGCAGATGACGCAGAGCGAGTGACTGCAATTTCCGTAAGGGCCACATACACATTGAGACCGTCTGTGGTCTGGAATTATCTTTCGACTTTGACGGCCTTGACGACCCTGAATCCACCACATGACGAACCATCCAATTTTCGGGCCACCGTGATGCAGCGAGACACAGACACCAAGCACCTGGCGAATGCAAGATGATGATGGCCGAGGTTGGACACGTATGTGCTTCTTGCTGACGTAGGAGGAGGCGACACTGCCGGACACTGTGCCAGGCGTGTGAGAGGATGGTTAGGATGTCCGGGAGGGCGACAGCGTAGGGTTCCGGTCTCATTCCTTCTCATCAGTTCTACGAATCCCGTTCTTCAAAAAAACCACTGCCTGCCCGCTCAGATCCATATTGTGCAGCGATTTACAGATCATCGCATGTGAGTGTGTGTGTGTAGAGAGAGAGAGAGAGGGAAGGTGTTTCGACACATTGTCAAAAACTGGAAGGTACAAATTCTGTCTGAGGAGTTCTAGGAGCGGTGAGTCTGGATGGTCTGCATGTCCAGAACCATGGAGGGTGTGGACGTCAAGCGCCATGGAGGGTGTGGAAGTCAAGAACCATGAAGGGTGTAGAAGTCAAACGCCATGGAGGGTGTGGAATTCAAGAACCATTAAAGGTGTAGAAGTCAAGCTCCCTGGAGGGTGTGGAAGTCAAGTACCATGAAAAGTGTAGAAGTCAAGCGGCATTGAGAGCGTGGAAGTCAAGTACTATGAAAAGTGAAGTCAAAGGCCATGTAGAGCGTGAAAGTCAGGAACCAAGAAAGGTGTAGAAGTCAAACGCTATGGAAGGTGTGGAAGTCAAGTGCCGTGGAGGGTGTGGAAGTCAAGCACCACAGATATCAGTTAAAGCTAACGACACTTGTATGACTAAACCATAAAGCATCATCTGCAGTAGAGGGAACAGATCAAGATCTGCAGAAGGATGGCAGTGAGGACGAATACCGCCGAGCGTCGCATCCTGGACGAGACCTTTGCGGCGGAGAGGCCCGGCAGCACGACCCAGTGGTATGTGAACACCAGCGTCAACATCGTCGTCAGGAGTCCTCCCCCGCACACGAACCATACTCTCACACTGCCGAGACGGAATGAAAGAAAACTATTATTATTACGGTAACTACTATAAACCTACATCATCTGCACGTCTCGACCTTGGAGATGAATGGGATGAAGATGCCTCAAGGAGACGAGGGAAAAAACGGGTGTCGTGCCTCTATTCATTCAGCGAGGCAGCCATAACTTTAAATTGACTTCCTCCTCCCCTAGAGATGATAGGTATAGACCCCTTCCTGCAATCAGAGTGGGTCACTAGAGTGTGTGATTACCATTTGTGAGTTTTGAGCTGGGTAAACATTAACTGACTAGCCCCGAGAGGAGAATGAACAGCTGGGTTGGCTATGTGCCGACTGCTACAGCACAAAATTCGAACTCGGGTAGGGCCTGTACATAAATCATGGTCAGCGAGGCTAATCGTTCCATCAAGGGAAGTCCACGTGTGTGTGTGTGTGTGTGTGTGTGCGCAAAAAAAAATTCGCCAGGACTAACTTACCTGAAGGTGGAATCATCGTGATAGAAGCCATAGTACAGTTCGTCTCCGACGGATCTCCTCTGTTTGATGTTTGCATCCTTCTCGAGGCCAATTTTCTCCCTCTTTGCTTTCTTCGCCTCCTTCTCTTTCATCTCCTGCTTTTGCTTGATCGTTCTTGCATTCTCGTTTTCTTCCTTCTCTCTGTTGCCGCTCGGTTGATGGGATGGACGCACTGGTTCCCTCTCAGAAAGCTTCGAAGCGTCCCTGAGGAATAAAAAAGCTGTTTCGAGAGGCATAAAACACACACACACACACACTAGAACTCATGAGGGCCAAATCCACTCCACTCCTGAGGCAGGACCTACCCGTAGTAGTCAGGGAAGGGGAAAAGAGTGACCTGGTCGATGGTCCAGAGTCCCTGTAGTAGGTCGATTCGCTCCTGCTGGCGGGGGTCGAGGGGCAGGTCCTGTGGTTCTGGGAGCACCACAATCGGCAGCTCGTAGTGGCGGGCTCCCTCCGCTTCATCCTGAAGCGGTGGTAAACATTCAGTCTACTTCGCACCTCACCCTCGACACTACACTCCCCTCAGAAATATCGTTACGGCTCAAACTTTGTACATTTTCTAAGGCTCTATAACTTGACACAGAAAACGTAAAACCCCAGTAACTCCTGATAACTGATGGGTAACTTTGCAAGCACTCCAACTCACCTGGAAGACACGGAGGGTCCAGGACCCAGGTTCCATAGTGCCACAGGAGAGGGTCATGAAGGCAGGTTTCTCCACTCTCTCTCCGTCCCCGTTTGGGTGCACGTGATCCTTGTTCCAAAATTCCGTCACACGCTGATTGCACCTGCAGTGTGACATAACCCATTACTACGAGCGCTGTGACCTTGCCTCCTCACCCTGTGTTGTCAGCTCAGAACATTAGTAGAGCTCACTTTCTCTCCCTCTATCCCTACCTCACATTGCCTCTGGGATCCAGCATCTGCCCCACGATGTGGAGTGGGTCTCCCGTCACCTCGGTCACGTTCAAGTTGGGCACCTCCATAGGGGTTCCCGGCAGCCTCGACTTGGACTGGCACTCCGGAGTGACGCTCCGCTCCCCGACATGGAACCATAGTTCCACGAACACCGTGCTGGCGCCAGGCATCGCGTACGGCAGGGGCATGTTGGTGCTCAAAGCTGACCTGTAGACAGTACTAGATTTTAGCTAAGTGGTATGAGAACGGAGCTATGAGTATGGAGAATGAGTTTGAGAGGGATTTATGAGGTTATGGGTGATATTCAGTAAGGGGTTGAGATGAATGGGTAGTGTCAGGGGAGGTATGAGGGTCTGAGTCTGTAGTAAGGACGTACTGCATGGGTGAATCAGGTGTTGTGTGTGAGATGAAGACGTATGTGTGTGTGTGTGTGTGACTGAATGCCAGCAGCCAACCTGGGCCACTGAGGAGGAACTTGCCAGCCACCACTAAAGTGTCGGCTCTCTGCGACGAGCAACTCACTGGTGGGAAGAGTTGGGATCTTCTGGCCAGGTGGTGGTCCTCAGAGCACGGAGGTGGCCGTCTGGGTAGCAGTCACACGCGGGCCTCGGGGACACCAGGGTTCGAGCCCCACCCACAGTAGACCCAGCCTCGTCCACCTGGCAACACAGAAAAAAATCGTTTCCATACAGAGTTTTCCATGATCAAGTCATCGAGCTACGACTTCTAACTATTCTAGGTGGAAGTTTGCAGCCTCTAGACCAACCCAACATGAACTTCTAACTGTCCTAAGTGTATGTCAAGAACGTCTTAGAGAACCTGGGGTCTTCCACTTCCTCCAGAGACTCACAATGTCGAAGTCGACCCAGTAGAAGAACTCCTGGGTACTCTTGAAGGAGCGCTCGAAGGGCAGGGAACAGCAGGCGTCCGTTAGGTGGAGCTTCGGTAGAACCTACAGGAAGAGAAGGTACTACGTAGGTGGCAGGTGAAGGCGAAGTAAGTACTCCTTCTTCAGGAAAACGTACGGAAGGTAATGATCAGTGTTAACATATAATGATTAGTGTTAACATGGAGATGTCATATTGCCTTAAGCTCACTAATCTTTAAAAAGATTCACAATATTCAACTGAAGTTTTAACTCTCGATGTTTTTTTATAGTTTAGCCTGAAGTTTGAGTTAGAAAATCTGTTCTCTATACAGAAAACGGGTTTCAGCACCTACAGATGGCGCACTACCTTGAAGGCGCGGACGTGGCCAGGGTAGGTGGCGATGTTGGCAAGGGTGGGGCTGGTGGCCAGCTGGTCCAGCAGCTGGTGGAAGGCCAAGTGTGACAGCTGGGTCAGGAGAGCGTGGGGCAGGTACTTCTTCAACTCCAGGTAGTAGTTGGCCCTTGCGTGCTCTGCCACCTGGCATGGAAAGGCCGGGGGGTTTAGATAAAAGCCATGAGTTCTAATGAAGGAGGAGGAGGAGGAGAGGCTCTAGTCAAAGAGGTTAGAGGTTCTAATCAAAGAGGCCATGGGTTTTTATCAAGGAGGTGAGAGGTTTAGATAAGAGGTGGAAGGTTCGAATCGAAATGAGGGGGTCCCAGGGGAAGGATAGTGGTGCAAGGTTCATTCCTATGGAGGGAGGGGGTTCTACTTCTATAGTGGATGGGTCATCCAACCTCTGGCTGGCCAGGACCTCAGTCCAGCCCCCTCAGTTTCAATTGACAATGTGTTCATGGAGTGGGGACTTCTACAGAGTCACATGGATGGATCAGCCCCATGTGCCTCATTAATGAAAATCCAGAGTGTACCCAGTGCTTAATAGGGCTCTAGCGACCAACTTTACCAACCACTGACCCTTGTATGTAGTCTTGAGTCACTCCCTTTAAAACCCTGTCCCAGGTATATGAGGTGGTGTCACCTGGTGTGTGCTGAGAAATGTGGTGTTATGCTGTCGGTATGTATGGGTCAAGTCCACAGCCAATGGGCTATAAGGAGGAGGAGGGGGATGGGTGTAGTGGAGCACTGACCCTGACGCGCGTCGGGTGGTCGAGATTCTGGGTCAGGAACTTCCTGGCGAAGAAGTATCGGTGCGAGGACTTCACCATCGTCGTCAGGTCCTCCTCCTCTATCGGCGCGGGACCCTGTGGATAGACGGGAAGGTTCGACAGAGTTCAACAGCAACGGGTCAAGACGAAGGGGGCGTTCACAGGTGGGGAGGAGATATACTTCAACTCTCAAGGGGTCGTGTTCAGTGGTAGTGGAACTCGAGTGGTTGGTTGACGAACAGGAGGTCTAAACTCAAGGGGACGTAGTGTTCAGTGTAGGTGGAGGTGCTGTGTTAGAGATGGCGGGCAGTAGAAGCACAGGACTATCTCTACAAACCAAGAATTTTGCCCAAAGAAAAGAATATCATCAAATCAAGGAGTCTGAACGAAGGACTCCTCAAAATATGCACAGAACTTTTAAAAGCAGGTTAGTTACCCCCTCGTGGTAGACATATTCATGTAGATTACTTTATTCCAAGTTGAAGATTTTTTTTGCAAGACGAGGGAGATTTTAATGAACACAAAAGTACCGGAACCTTGAGGGAAATTCTCGTGGCCAAGTTCAGTAGTTTCAACCACTACCGAACCGCCTTCCCTCCGGAGACCAAGCCGAACCTCCCTCCACCCAGGAGACATTTCCCTCCACCCATGAGATGCTTCCCTCCACCTTAAGGTTGAGCGTAAGTCCTCCCTTGCTCCCCCTCTCGACCTACCTGGCCACAGAAGTCTGCGTCTTCCATGTGGCGACACAGGTTGATGGTGTTCTGTCCCTGGAAGTGTTTGAGCCAGTGGAACCCCAGAGGACGGGACTGGTTCCTGCCGGGGTGGAGAGAGAGACACACACACATTGAGGGATGTGGCGAGGTAGGGGTCGGGAGTACAAGCTAGATAGGGGTATGGCTTGAGGGTCTATATGGCTATGAGGGGTGTGTGTGTATGTGTGTGGCTGGAACCTACATTGCCATAAAGGGATTCAGTCAGAAGGATCCTAATTTATATAGTGTTTCTACTACCATACTGGGTTCATGTACACACACAGTTGATATACTGACACTTAAGGTTAGGGTATTCTCTCAGGGATGTACTTCTATACGTCTACTGTTCATACACACACTTGGGAATGGGACTTACTTTCGGACAAGTCCTGTATACTTACATATACGGGGAATTCATGGCGACTGTGGGGAAGTAGGACTCGTCTGGGATGATGGAGGTCTGCAGGTGGAAATGCCATCGGTTCAGGACGTCCCAGCGAAGCGATTGGGTCAGGGAGTAGTCCACGAGGTCACGGCTCATGATGGACCACTGTGACCTACCGGAAGGGAGGTCATGAGAGGAAACGACGGGAAGGGAGGAGGGAGAAGGGGACACGGGGTTGTGGGTAGGTGTGTGAGAAAAGGATGGAGTAGAGAGGTTCTGTGATGAAGACGTGATCACAAGATATGGATTGGACGTTCCTGGGCAGCCGGGGAGATCGTGTGTGTGTGTGTGTGGGTGTGAACACAATTCATCAACAGGTGACCGTCAAAAGCATCAGCTGACACTGTTCCCTTTTACCTACCCGGTGTAGATGGGTATCTCCTCCGGGTACGGCTGACCTCCCCCTCTTGTCACGTTGTAGACGAAGCCCTCACACCCGTGCCTGCCGAAGTCAGGTCAGAGGTCATGCAAAGTCAGCAGGGGTTAGGATATGGATAGGAGATAAGCTGGTGTCTTGAAACCATTGAAATATGTAATAACAAGATGTTATGTGGCTTATTGGATAAATATTGATATAATTTGACAATATCATAAGAACCTGAACGTTTCAGTTAATCTTTTGAAACATATTCAACATTTCTTTCTAAAATTACTTGCTTACTTAAAACATCATTCATATGATTGCTAGAAGAATGAAGAGTATAAGAGATGATGAACAGAAGTACAGTAGAACAATATCATGATATACAAAAGAGCAGAGAGATATTGCGTGACAAAGTCTCAGAAAAAGGAAAAAATAATAAAAACAGTTCCAAAAGACCTGACATCTAACTCGTGTCCTCCTGGTAAGAGGAGCCAGCAAACACGAGGGAAGATTTCCCTGGCCACAGGAAGAGAAGACACAGTAACAGACTGCGGAGGGAAAGCATTTGTGTCATGAGGGCGTCACTGACTCACCAAACGTCCCACACGAGACCCTGTTCGGCGTCCATGTCCTTGTTCCTGTTGCCGAAGAGCGGCACGAAGTTGACCCCTCTGTAGGGCGCGAGGGCGGCGCTCAAGTCGTCCACGTCTCTCAGGGGCAGGTCCGCTCCGCTCAGCTTGACTGCATGGTCCCACACCCCCATCCGTAGCAGCTCCTCGAAGGCCTCCAGCTCCGCCCGCACGATGTTGAAGGATCCCCACGACGCCACGAAGGACCTCGAGGCAGGAAGAATCCTGAAGGAAGAGGGATAGCCAGAGGATGGTCGGTGTATAAGTGAACGGGACATGTGAGCAGTGTAGGACGTCGTGGGTAATGGAGGGTGCCTCTCTCTCTCATAAGACCGGTTGGGAGAGGGCCTTTGCTCGTGGCACTAAGGCCATCATAGTCACTGGCTGGAAACCGGAGGAGGACAAGTGGGTGGGATGAGTGCGTTTGGGTAGAGAGAGAGAGAGAGGAGTGAGAGAGAGAGAGAGAGAGAAAGGAGGAGGAGAGTTAGCTCACCTTATATTGGTGGCACCGGGCATGAATCTGGTGAGGAGGGCGATGATGGTGGAGCGCGTGACAGTCTGCCGATAGTCGACGTGAATGACGTAGTGGTGCTGTGGGCGGTAGACGAGCTCCAGCAGCTGCATCTGTGGCACGGGAGAGATACACACTGTGAGGAACGGGTGGCGAGGGGGCAGGAGTGGTGAGGGACGGGTGGGGAGGGACGGGTGGTGAGGGGGTAACTTACCACGGCTGGCGGGTCCTTGTGGGCTAAGATGATGAAGCCGAGTCGGACGGGTATCAGGGCTGCGTGTGGGTCGGATACGACGCCCGAGAATCGAGTCGAGGCGGGTCGGGGTCCGTGGTGAGGGAGGGACTTGAACGACAGCTGGAGCAGCTCTGGGGCGGCATCGTCCACCTGCAGGAGTGGACGACAACGACGCAGCGTTAACATCTGCTGGACTCTACCCTCGTATCCTGGTAAGAGAACCCAGACAAAATCGACCGCTAGCTAACACTAATATGTCAACAGCCGAACAGGAACGGGACCTTCGACAACCAGAACTTTCCACCGCCAGTGGCGCTGACCAAACTGCTACTTCGGCGTCCTCTTCCACATTAAACCTGTTCATTCCTCAACCTGACTCATTCCTCAAGATGATCTCTTAAATGGATGAGCGAGACGTCGACGGCTCTTACAAGGACCTTCTAAACAGGCTTCCCACAGGTATGCACTTAGAAAAAAATGGCTATATAAAGGATCCAAGAACGAGTAATATGAAGAATTACTTCCTGGCTCTTTGAAAGATAAATATCTAAAAGAATCGCTGTTCCCTTCCTCCTAGGGGCTTCTCACCTGTCCGGGTGTGAGGGCGAAGGGCGGGAGGCAGAGGCCCTTGGGTTGGTACATGAAGGAACAGTAGACCTGCTGCAGCTCCTCCCGGCACTCCGGTGACGGTACCCTAGGGGGAGGGGGGAGGTAGGGAGGATTAGTGGGGGTTGGAGCAGCGAAAGAAGGGGAGGGGAGGAGAGAGGTGGGGGAGGGAGGGAAGGAAGAGAGGAAGGAAGTGGGAGGAAGAGGAGGTGCGACATAAGGCAAGGAGGACAAACAAGGAACTAACATGTAACCAACTTAGGTTAATGTTAACGTGCTAAGACCAAGATACTATGTTGATGTTAGTTCTAAACCGTCTGTCAGGAGACGAGATTTAATTACCACAAAAGAAACGTAAATCAGAGTTTCATTTACCTGGTGTTACGTCACTTGAACATTATCTTATTTACATCCTGCTTCTCACATTTTCAGCTAAAGTAATATCATCTACCAGGATCTTTGGCCTGGTAGTCTTTGTCCTTTACCTACCAGGTTCCTCTCACACCTATCAGAGCCCCGTACCGCTTCACACGTACTAGGGTCCCTCTCGGCATCTCACCTTCCCAGAAGGGACCAGAGGGCATGACTGACGTCGACGGGGTCTGCCGGCTCGTTGGGGCAGTGGCCCCGGTAGCCGGCCTGGATGGCATCGTCGAGACGGTGGCACGAGCCGTGGAACACCTCCCCTTCCGTCTCCTCCCGGCTCATGATCTCTGTCGAACTGAAGTCCTCTTTGCTCTCCTCCAGCCGCGAGGTGTAGGTCAAGTGGAGGACCTGTGGCCAGAGAAGGCATATGTCATCGTTTTTCCCTTCCCAGTTTGCCTGACGAACTGGAAGAGTTCAGTGCGTTGGGTCGAGTTCCATGATTCTGGAACAGTTTTGTTCGTGCGTTTGAGTGTTTGAGGTCGTGTGGCCTGTTGAACAGGGTCGAGTGCAGCATGTGTAGCCTAGCCTGTTGAACAGGGTCGAGTGCAGCATGTGTAGCCTAGCAAGTTGAACAGGGACGAGTACAGCAAGTGTAGCCTAGCCTGTTGAACAGGGTCGAGAGCAGCATGTGTATCCTAGCAAGTTGAACAGGGTCGGGTACAGCAAGTGTAGCCTAGCCTGTTGAACATGGTCGAGCGCAGCATGTGTAGCCTAGCCTGTTGAACAGGGACGAGTGCAGCATATGTAGCCTAGCCTGTTGAACAGGGTCGAGAGCAGCATGTGTAGCCTAGCCTGTTGAACAGGGTCGGGTACAGCAAGTGTAGCCTAGCATGTTGAACAGAGTCGAGCGCAGCATGTGCAGCCTATCATGTTGAACAGGGTCGAGTGCAGCATGTGTAGCCTAGCCTGTTGAACAGGGTCGAACGCAGCATGTGTAGCCTAGCATGTTGAACAGGGTCGAGTGCAGCATGTGTAGCCTAGCCATCACAAGGACATCTAACAAAGTTCTTTCATGTACGTAGCTTTCCTACATCCTTTCTGTCCAATAGGATCATCCATGTAGCAGTATATGGATCTTGACTCCCCCTAATCTTCCTATATCTCTCTCTATACCTTCTTCACGACGCCTTTTGAAGCTCAGCGCTTCGATGCATTCCGGTACATGGTGTTCGAACCCAAACTCCTCATACCCCACACCATTCCATGTCCCTAGCATACAGCAGGAACTCAGCGTACGTGAGCAGTAACCCCTCTCTCCTGAATTCCTTGTGGAATTTCAGCTAAACGATAATCCTTTCGACACATACCTCTGTACAGCTTTATAAACGCAAAACTTACAGGCACATACTGTTCACTTCCCACGAGGAGCAGGTTTCCTTTGTCTTCGTACACACGAGGCAAAGTGCTCGTTGAGCGACACACACACACACACACACACTCACCAAGTGCATCCTACGGCCAGTCTCCTCCACCACGTCCTCGTCGAGGTTGGCGTCTCGCATGGCAGACAGCAACGCCTCCTCCCTCATGCACGTCATCGTCACATACAGATTCTGAGCGGGAATACAGGGCAGAGAGGTGTGTGAGTGTAGTGCCTACGGTGATTGTGGTGATGGTGCCCAGTACACGGGAAGGAGAGATAACAAGAGACCTGATGGAGATGATGAGGTTATTACCTGCGGAATTATTTACAGCATTAGGCACGTCCCCGACCACTACTTCCACAACAAAATAGACGGCAGGAATATTACTGAGACAGAAAGCACCATTTCGCGTCACTTCCATGACTGACATTACCTTTGGCGCCTCACTAGTTACATCTGCAGCCTTCCTTCTCTTCCCACACTAGTCTCTATGGTTTTGATCTCTCCCACTGTCAACAATCAGCCTCGAAAGAAACAGATACAGAGACAGACATACAAGGAGAACTGAGATGAAGATAAACAGATAGGTTAGAGTACAGTCTTCAAAAAGATATACAGATAAGAAAAGTCACATATATAGATATGAAGTTATGTGAATATCAAATTAAACAGATGGTCTGAATCTCGGCTGTGCTAGTGTATGTGTGGAGCAGACTGTCTATTTCAGACGTCAGGAATACTCCAGATGGTAAAGTTATAGAAGAATACACAGATAGATGAGGATATAGATTGCTGTCTACACACTGTGTCGTCGTTCTAGTGTGGGATTATCGAACGGTGGAACTCCATGAAGGAAAAATGGCATTATTGAGTGACTACCCTCACCTTCCGTTGCCCAGGTATGGGATCCAGGTGACAGAACTCGATGCCGACTCTGAAGAGACAAGCTTGGTATCCCAGGCACCGCTGGAGTGTGGGGCACTTGCTGCTGCCACTCTCCTCGTCGCTGTCGACGCCATCCTCCGGTTTGACGAGCCAGTGGGCGTAGGGCACATCCAGCCCCTCCCCAGGGTGCGCCTCCAGGATGTCATCCCCCAGCAGGAGCAGCATCCGCAGCTGTAGGTGACGAACACTGTGTAGTGTGGTGCTAAG